>JACEGR010004456.1:0-87221 GCA_014170235.1 Listronotus bonariensis
ATTTTCTTAAATCACTCTATTTATATTGGTTTTTAAATATTTTTGTTTATAAATAAATCACTTTAAATTTGCAAAAGTTAATGTATAAATTCAAATGTGCTTTAAGGCTAACAAATCATTATTCACTAACAAAATTTCCCTTTGCACAAACAACATATATTTGCAAAATTAGGTAATTACCAATTTTTCTTTATCAGTAATAACGTTGCTTGCGGCACCACTTTCCGTTATCCGACCATAATAAAATTTTAGTAGGGGTTCTTTTTTATCAAATGGAACCTTTTTAACGGGTGGCAGCATAAATTTTTCATGGTTGTCTACGATGGGCCACCCTAATATACAATATTTATGAATTCGGCTGTTTTTTGTTACTTTCGGTTTAGCAGGAAACGACCATAACCTTACTATTTAAAATGAGACACCCAGGGTATCTTTTATTTATTTGCATAGAAGACGTCATCTCGAGTACTATGACACTTTATTTGCTACTTTTGGACTTGGCACTTTGGATTAAAAATTAAAAACTAGACATAGAGGTGTCAAAAAGTACCAAACAATAAGTTTTTTTTTCCAGAATGACGTCTTCTATGCAAATAAATAAAAATATACCGAGTGCCTCATTTTAAATATTACAGTTAAGGACGTTTCCAGCTAAACCGGAAGTAACAAAGAACAACTGAATTCATAAAATAATACATATTTAGGTGATATACTTACGTAGCAAGTTTTATTTTGATATTCTAAAAATAAAAAAGTTACATAGCCTAAAGACACTAGGTATTTAAAGTACATTTTCAAATTACTGAACCAATTTTAAAAAACTAAAGTCTGTTGAAGAAATAATTTAAAAGCCTTTTAGATACGGTACCTATTTAAACTTTTTGACGTTTGTGTTGGGAGGGGAGGGAATAACCTTAAACAAGTAAATTTTGACACAAAAACTTGTCCCCATTAAAATAAAATTGATGTGTTTCAGGATTTTCTTTTATAAATGTACAAATAAGAAAATTATTGGGTGCGGCTTGTTTTAATTAGAATGCACTGTATATTTTTTTATTGTTAACAGTTAAATTACATATGCCACATTTTATAACATAATATCCCATGAAATGGAATCAAATAATCCATTAATAGTATTGTAATTTTATTGCTTCTTTTTAAAATGCAGTTTTCTTTTGTAACACCCATTCTGGAATGCTCTGTACAGGGCCGATATAGTGCACCGCACGTGGGCGGCCAAATTTAGGAGCAGCCAAAGTATTATCGACAAATATATTTAAAAAAACTGGAAAAAATAAAACTGCTAATTGCCCTGACCATGCTTGGTAGGCCTGACCAGTGCACAGTGAGCCTAACAACATCATCAACGCCGTAATTGCGAAGCACTAGCACATTCGGTCGGCAAAAATAAAATAATTATTTAATTAGTCAACGTTATTTTATATCCATCCATGGTAAAATTATTAGTTTAAAAACAACAGACAGACTAAATAGCGAAAATATGCTTTTACTTTAACAAGAAAAAGTATTTCCTTATATTTATGCAGGGTGTTTTCAAACAACGGTACGAAACCTTAAAGTGTGATTCCTTATGGTATTTAAAAAAAAGCTCTTATAAACATATGTCCGAAGTTGCTTTCTTACTGAAATACAGGGAGTTAAAATTTAATATAAAAATCAGCTTTTTATAAATATTTTTAAAATGCTTAGGTCGATTTGGATAAAATTTGGTACATTTATTTATATGTAAGTCGCTTATTTAGCCCCAAACAGATTGTTATTATTGGGTCCAGTGGCATCTCAGTGGGCACCGCAACTTATATTCTAAAAAAAAGTACGCCACTGACTATTTCGGACGTTTTTATATTTTTTATAATTAAGCAATTATGATTCATTTTTAATATCCTATAGTTTTTTGTATTTAGCTTAGTTTTAGAAAAAAATTAAAGTTACTTTAAATCATTTTAAAAATTAGCCCTAAACAGCATAAAATAAAGTCTAAAATTAAAAATTCAGAAATTCGATTCAATTAAATAGGGAAAATGATAATTTTCTATAAAAAACACAACTACTAATTTATTTTAAGCCAAATCATTGTCTATTTCATTTTTGCTTTTTATATCATGTTGTATATGGGTACTTTTTGAAAGAAATTAAAGTAGCCCCTATATATTTTTCTGAAAGCGAAAGTAGATACAAAAAAAAAACAAGACATTAAAAAGTTGTACTATTATTTGCTGTAATTATAAAAAAATTAAAACGTCAAAAAAGTCAGTGGCATACGTATTTTTCTCAATAATCAATGTTGCGGTGCCCACTGACACGCAACTGGACCCAATAGTAATGGTTAGGGCTAAATAAGCTCCTTATTACTTTAAATAAATGTATCAAATTTTATTGAAATCATCGACCTAAGGATATTAAAAATATTTAAAAAAACTGTTTTTTTTTTCCTAAATTTTAACGGCTGGTATCTCAGTAAGGAAGCAACATCGGACATATGTTTATATAAACTTTTTTCCTAAAATCACATAAGGAATCATACCTTCAAGTTTCGTACCTTTGTATATAACTCTAAAAATATAAAAAATAAACATTTTACAGGTATGCTAAAGATAAAAAGTAAAAGTGGCGTCTTTCATTTCTTTTTGGGGCAGTCTCGAGGGGAAAACCCCTTGAAAATTATTTGTTGAGAGCCGGCGAATAAGGGGAAAGTATGAGAAAGTACGGAAAAGTATGGGGAAATACGGGGAAGTATGGGACATAACGGGGAAGTATAAGAAAGTACGGGGAAGTATGGCAAAGTTTGGGAAAGTACCGGGAAGTATGAGAAAGTACAAGAAAGTACGGGAAAATATGGGAAAGTAAGGGGAAGTATAGGGAAGCATGGGAAAGTATGGGGAAGTATGGGAAAGTATGTAGAAGTTTGGGAAAGGACGGGGAAGTATGCGGAACTACGGGACAGTACTGGGAAATACGAGGAAGGTCGGGGTAGTATGGGGAAGTACGGGAAAGTATTGGGAAATATGGGGAAGTACAGGGTAGTACGAGGAAATATGGGGAAGTACGGGGAAGTATGGGGAACTACAGGGAAGTATTGGGAAATATGGGGAAGTACGGGGTAGTACGGGAAAGTATGAGGAAGTACGGAGAAGTACGGAAAAGTATGGGAAGGCATATGGAAGTATGTGAAATTATAGGGTAGTATGGGAAAGTATGAGGAAGTATGGGGAATAACTGGGAAGTATGGGGAATTGTGGGGAATTGTGGGGAATTATTGGGGCATTTGTGATTTGTACAAAAATAATTGAAATCAAGACACATTAATTTGTATATATGTATCATTTTTTCTGTTAAAATTGAAAGAACTGTTTATAGTCCAGGCGAAATACCTGACTGCAAAAAAATTTTGCTTTACAGCAAACTATTGGTATAATGTTGTTAGGTGCATCATACCTATGTAATAAACACACTTCCAAACCAAAATAATGCATTAGGCGGTAAAGGGGGGTGCTTTTGGGGATATAATGGTTTTTGCAATTTCAAGCTAAACAGTAAATCCTATTAAAAAGTTAAATGCAAAAGTTATCGACATTAAAAAAATATACAACATTTATGTTAAAACCATTTTTACCCTAACCTCAAATATTTTCGAGAAAAGTGGAAAAACTGTTTTTTCGGTTTTCAATTTTTAGTTTTTACAAAAATAGTTTGATTAAGCTAAAATTTGGAACAGATATACTTTTTACCATTCTTTATATATACTGTATTTTTTTATCAATAATAATTCAGCCGTTATTATAAAAACTTACTTAAAAAAAAATGAAAATTTTTACCCGCCATTTTGATTTAATTTTTTTATCAGAAATAGTCCGCTAAGGGCAATTTTTTTTTAGTTAACTTATAATAAATGTAAAAAAATAGATATACTTTAATTAAAAAGAATTGAAAAACAAAAATAAAAAACAAAATATTGATATTTTACATTATACTTGTACACATTGTGTTATTTTCGTCAAAAAATTAATATTACTTATTAAAATTGTAATTTTTAAAGAATTTTTAAATATTTTGAAAAGTTAAGAAACATTTTTAA
The DNA here is from genome assembly GCA_014170235.1 of Listronotus bonariensis. Lineage (NCBI taxonomy): Eukaryota > Metazoa > Arthropoda > Insecta > Coleoptera > Curculionidae > Listronotus > Listronotus bonariensis. Next base: position 4,097 of record JACEGR010004456.1, read on the forward strand.
ATGTGAAAGTTGGATCACAGGTATACTGTGTGACCCAGAATTGGTGTTACAAGAGGACAAATGGAACAACATCTTTAAACTTTTAATCGGTATTTTGGGAAAGCTGGTCGCATGGTCCAAAACAAAGTAACACAAAATTTTGCTCCTATTGGTAATATACAGCGCAAGTTATAACTAAAAATATGAAAAATAACCTAGTGTAAAGTATTTTTATTTTTAAAAATAGAACAAAATTGTATAAGTAAATGTTGTAGAGAATTGAATTTTACAATAAAATTTTTAGTTAAAGCATTAAAGAAAAAATGTTTATTTTAAATTTTTTTACATGTTATGCACTTAACCCTTAACTGGCATCACGGGGTCATGGGCGACCCCAAGTGCACAATATTGGACGAAAAATCGTACTCTTTGGCAACACTGCCACGCGCTTAAGTAGCCTCGTGAATAAGAACCTTTTAGTTAGTGCCTGACTTTCGTACTTGCAGTGCGCTTTCTTTTGAAATTATACGCAACTGGGGCAACTGCGACCCCAACATACCAGTTAAGTTTTTTTCGAAAAAAATGTCTTGCAAATTTTTAACTGATCGTGAGCTAGAGGAGATATTAATGAATGATAGCGACCTAGATGATATACCGCAGGTAGAAGGCTGTGAAGAAAGTGACGAGGACATATCCGATGCACGTAGCCAACACAGTAACCATGACACGGGGTCAGAACTAGAAATTTCAGATGAAGAACATGAAGATAATTTACAAGAAGTATTCCAGGATGAATATGACTGCGAGTTCGAGGAAAAAGAATCCCAAAGTAACACCCCTAATGCCTCTACTAACTATTTTTATGGAAAGAACCGTTATAAATGGGCAAAAAATGCACCACGACGTGACGTACGAACTGCCGCTCACAATATAGTTACACACCTTCCCGGCCTAAAAGGACAAGCAAGATTGGCTAATCCCTCAACACCTTATGAAGCTTGGCGACTTTTATTTACTGATGACATTTTAGAAACAATTCTAGAACATACAAATGCAAAAATAACAGAACTTAGTGCAAAATATCATAGTGACCATGTATATTTTATAAACCATTTGAGCATGTCTGAACTCAAGGCATTTCTTGGATTGATTATTTTAGCTGGAGTCTTTAAATCTGGAAGAGAAGATGCAGCATCTTTGTGGGCAACGAATGGAAAGGGTAGAGATATATTTCGGGCAACAATGTCGCTCAAGCGTTTCCTATTTCTTTTGACTGCCATTAGGTTTGACAATGCGGAGAGTAGAACTGAAAGAATTTCAGCTGGTGATAATGCAGCAGCCATCTCTGACATTTTTCAGAAATTTGTTAAAAATTGCAGCTCTAATTATTCTTGTTCCGAATTTACCACTGTTGATGAAATGCTTGTGCTTTTAGGGGCAAATGTAGATTTAGAATGTACATTAAAAGTAAACCGGCCAAGTATGGCATCAAAATTATGTGTCTATGCGATGCTAAAACCCATTATCTTCTAACCGCTTTTATATATACAGGCAAAAATATAGAAAGAAGAAATCCAAAGAAATTATCTGTTCCTACCTTAGATGTCTTGGATCTTATAGGACCTATTGAAAATACAAACAGAAATGTTACTGGTGACAACTGGTTTACTTCTAATGAACTTGTCGATGAGCTTAAAGTCATACATATGTAGGGACACTAAGGAAAATTAAAAGGGATATACCATTAGAGTTCCAGCCAAATAAAGAACGAAAAGTAAATTCTTCAATTTTCGGATTTACTGGGGATCGAACACTGGTATCCTTTGTACCAAAATCAAATAGATGCGTTATACTGCTTTCATCTATGCATCATGATGATACAGTGAACGAACAATCTGGGAAACCTGAAATTAATGAATTTTACAATTCAACAAAAACAGGAGTTGATAGTTTGGACCAAAAATGTGCGGGTTATTCGTGTAACAGAAGAAGTCGTAGATGGCCCCTACCAGTGTTTTATGCTATGCTAAATATTTCCCGAGTAAATTCTTTTGTTATCTTTCAAGCTGCAAATTTGGATAACAGAAAAAGTTGAAGAATATTTAATATTGAACTAGGAGAAGCTTTAATAAATGAACATTTACATGAAAGACTGACTTTGTATAAAATATCCAGTGAACTAAAAGCTACAATTGCAAAAGTTTTAGAAATCCCTCTTCCTGCCCAAGACAAGCCTAATGTTCCTCAAAATTCTGCAAAACGAATGAGGTGTTCTTTTTGTCCCCGTTCTAAAGACAGGAAATACCCTACAAAATACTTTAAATGTTCGAAAGCCGTTTGCAAGCAACATTCCGTTCAGAAAATTGTCTGCAGCTCATGCAACACAATCCAAATGTAAGTATAAAAGCGTTATTGTTATTTTTATATAAATAGTCTAATTGTGATGTTTTTTGTTTCAGGGATTCCAGTAATGAATAAACATTAGGAAGATACCCAAAAAATTCCCTTATGAGAGGTTCTGATTAGTTTTAGATGACATTCAATGGAGAAGTGTAATATTTAGTTTTTTTTGTTATTTTATTATTTTATTGTTATAACAATTTATTTTATAATAAAGAGTTTTTTGTCTTGATATTTAAAAGTATAGATGTATAAAGAAATAAAACATTTGATAAAATCATTCTTTTTCTTTTAATGTACTGTTACAATCAATTTAATTCTGGGGTTAAATATGACCCCAGAATACCATTTCCGTTAAATAAAAACAGAATACCAGTAAAGGGTTAAATTAGCAGACAGCACACTATCGCGAAACGCAACAAAATGGAAGCGAACGGAAATTTTTAAAAGCAAATAACTAAATGGGAGTCCGCACACTATTGCGGATCGGAAAACCAAGGAACTTTAAAAATTACAATTTTAATAAATAGTATAAAGTTTTGGACGAAAATAACACAATGTACGAGTATAATGAAAGAGGACAATATTTTGTGTTTTTTTCAATTTTTTCAATTAAAGTATATATCTTTTTGCGTTTATTTAAATTTAACAATAAAAAAACGAAAAAATGGGCCCTTAGCAGAACATTTTTGATGAAAAAAAATCAAAATGACGGTTGAAAATTTTATTTTTTTTAAAGTAAGTTTTCATAATAACGGCCAAATAATTATTGTTAAAAAAATACAGTATATTAAGAATGGTAAAAACTATATTTGCTTTAAATTTCAGCTTAGAACTATTTTTGTAAAAGATAAAAATTAAAGACCGAAAAAACAGTTCTTTCTACTTTTCTCAAAAATTTTTGAGGTTACGGTAAAAATGACATAAGTTCTAGTTTTTTTAATATCGACAACTCTTACATTTACCTTTTTTTATAGGATTTACTGTTTGGCTTGAAATTGCAAAAAACGATTTTTACCGCTTCACCCCTAACGCATTATTTTGGTTTGGAAGTGTTTTCCTTACAAAGTTATAAACTCACTTAACAAAACTATACCAATAGTTTGCTGTAAAGCAATTTTTTTACCTTTTCTACTGCTATTCCGCCTGAGCTATTAATATATTTATGTATAATTTTGCATCATTGCTTTTTAACTTAAAATATTCTATTATTTACTGTTGTTACATTAAATTTTCAATCCATTAATGTAACATGTGATTTACTAGTACTTACTTCGGTTACAAAGTATATGCATGGTAATTTTCGAATACCTGTCTCGACACCTCATTATTTAAGATTAGTCTGTCTGTGAATTTAGGCCGTGTGGCTTGGCTATACAAACTTTTATTGTTTCTACACCTGAAAAGACTTGGTTTGCCCTATAGTTCTCGTATTTTGGGGACTCCAGACTAAAATTCAATATGCCCTGGGGAGAAAAACTAACTTAAAACAGAAGTATATACTTGCAGGTTATACTTTTACAAACTGTGGGCATATCAGGCGTGTTGTTCATTTCAACCTTTTTAAACCTTGACACTTCACGTATTGTTTTATGTACCAAATTTCCCAATGTTAAGTAACCCAATTATATTTAAAATTTCCCAAAAATGTATATTTTTAAAATTCCCAAAATGTCTATACTTTTTTATGCTAGGTGTTCACAATATCAGGGACCGAAAAGTAAATGAAAGACCGGAAAGTAAACTAGGGACCGGAAGTAAATTAGTCTGTAAAATAGCATTTTCCGCTTAAAAAATTGAGTGGAAAAATTGAATTTTCCGGTCCAATTAAAAAAAAAAATAAAATAAAAGTACTTAACAAAAACATACTAAAATAGTATTTTACCCTTAATATCGATTTAAACGAAATATCCTTTAAAAACTATATCTACATATAGGTGTCAGTGACCCCTGTTGACAGGTTTAAAATTCTTTGTAACCGCGCTACTACTAACTACTCAATTTATCTATAAACAACAAGAAGCAAAAAATAACACCAAAACCGCAAAAAAACCTTTCAGTACGATTGTAAACAAAGAATTAGGGAAACGATTGCGTCACAAAATTTAGTAAACATTGAGTGCTCCTTATTAAAAAGTTTATCTCCTTGAGCATTGCCCATGCATTATCTGCTACCTTTTTAACAGGCTTTTCGTTTATCCTTAAATAAGCCGGGCGATATAATAATCTAACGCCGCTGCTTTTTGTATGGGGTGACCACTATTTTTTAACCTAATTTTATTTTTATACAGGGTGTTCCCTAAAAACGGTACAAAACTTTATGGTGTGATTCCTTATGTTATTTAACAAAAATCATTTATACATATGCCAGAGTTGCTTTCTTACTAATACAAGGCGTTAAACTTAAAGAAAAAAATCAGTTTCTTTTTTATTTTTAATATGATTTTGCTGATTTGGATAAAATTTCTTTTAAGCAATAAGGCGCTTATTTATCTTTAACCAGATTGTCGTTATTGGGTCCATTGGCGTCTTAGTTGGTACCGCAACTTATATTATTAAGAAAAAAGTACACCACTGACTTTTTGCATTTTAATATGTTTTTATAATTAAGCAATCTATAATACAAATTTTTAGTTTCTTGTATTTTTTTGTATCTTGCTTTAAAATAAATGAGTAGTCGTGAATTTTATCGGAAATCGTCATTATTTTTATCTATACCAAGGTCAAAATTGTTTATTTTTTAATTTTGAAGTTTATTTTATGCTGTTTATGGATACTTATTAGTATCACTTAAAGTGGCTTCATTTTTTTTATCGAAAACAAATCGAGATACGAAAAAAATACAAGAAACTAAAAAGTTGTATAATAATAATAATAAAAGATATAAAAACGTTAAAAAAACGGCGGCATACTTTTCATTCTGAATTATATAACTTGCAGAGCTCCACTGAGGCGCCACTGGACCCAATTATAACAATTTGATTAGGGCTAAAGAGGCACCTTGTTACTTTTAATAAATGTACCATTTTTTTTTCAAATCGTGCTTAAGCCGATTTGATATTAAAAATATTTGAAAAACACTCTTTTTTCTAAAATTAAACGCCCTGTATCTCAGTAAAGAAGCAACTCCGAACATAGGTTTATAAAAAATTGTTTTCATAAAATAGCATAAGGAATCACACCTGAAAGTTTTGTACCGTTGTTAGAAAACACTCTATATAACAGTATTTCTGTTATACTTTGTCAAATTTAATATTACCACAGAAAAAAATATCATAGTTATTTTGTATGTGATATTATATACTGGAATTTTAGTTATAGTACGTAGGGTGTTCAATAAGTTTTGAGATACTTTGTAACTAAACGGCGCAGGAAAGTAACATTGATGTTTTTTGTTTGTACATGTCATGAAATGTCGTAGTCCTACATAGTTATTAGTAAACTATCAGTTTTACGCCAAGTCGTGTCCAACGATTTTAGCGCAATGGCGTCGTAGACGACTATCGAGTGCCGTGCAATTTTGAAAAACAACTTTCCACGTGGGTTATCTCAAGAACAGTGTTTAGAAGAAATGAAGCCTATACTTGGTGATGACTGTCCATCTCGTGCGATCATATACAGATGGTACAAACAATTTCAGCGGGGCTCGTTTTCGCTTGAAGACGCCTCACGCTCAGGTCGACCGTGTGAAGTAGTTACCCCAGAAAACATATCTGCCGTCCAAAAAGCTATAGAAACAAACCGACGAATTACCTATCGACAGTTAGAAGAGACATTGAACATAAGTTTAGCAACATTACACACGATCAGCACTTGGGTTTTAGAAAAATTTGTACTCTTTGGGTTCCACACAAGTTAACTCCCGAGCAGCAGACACAAAGAGTGAATTGGTGTAAAAAAATTATGTCCAAATTCCAGGAGGGTAAATCTAAAGACATAGTGTCGATCGTCACGGGAGATGAAACTTATCTTTTTTATTACGACGTTCGAACTAAACAACAAAATAAGATATGGGTTCTCGAAGGTGAAGAAACGCCGACCGAAGTTCGCAAATCAAGACCTGTAAAAAAATAATGATAGTTGTTTTCTTTGGTTTAAGAGGAATAATTGAACGTGTTGTGCTTCGAGAACAGAAGACCGTAAATGCTCTCTGGTACACTACAGTATGCCTTTCAAAAGTTATAGAAAAGTTAAGAATGATTCGCCCAAACTCGCAACTCGCTAGCTGGTACGTTCATGATGACAATGCCCCACCTCATCGAGCTGAACTTACCAGTCAATTTTTGACCAAAGTTTAAAACTGAAGACGCGCTACTGGAGGCCTGGGATAAAATATGCGCTGAAATTTCAAATGAAAAGTGGAAAGCTATTTTCAGTGACTGGTTGGTTAGAATGGAAAAGTGTATGCAATGTGGTGAAAACTATTTTGAAAAAATCAAATAAATGTACGTATATCTCAAAACTTTTCGAACACCCTACGTATATCCATAGCCGATCTGTGTCCACTTCGTTGGGCGTTAATGTCTAAACTTTTTGTTTAATCATAGTAAAATATAGCCTATAACACTCCTGAATTGTGTAGCTTTCTAATCGTGAAAGTTTTATGATAAAACAAACAAACCCGCAAACTCACAAAGTTACAAACTTTACCTCTTTATATATTAGTATAGATCGTATGGTCATCAAGAAAGAGTGTGTATCAAATTTCATATCAATCGGTCGTCAGAAAGGGGTTAAATTCCAATTACTAAATTAAACCGGAAGTAATAGGCAGAAGTTATTATATTGAATTTTTTTCAAAATTGGCATCTCATGACACACTATAACATCCTTAAATTTAAAAGGCAAGTTTGTTGTCACCCGGTATATTATATTAACACACTTTATTTTATTCTTATTTTTTATTATTTCTAGCATTTTTATTAAGTTTTGTTTTAATTTTTTATAGCCGATTTAATTTTCTCTTTCAAAAATTTGCTTATTACGAGAGTTTTTAGAAGCCAGTTAGTTTTTAAACACAAAGCTGATGCTGTTTTATTAAATATGTTCAAATTCAGTATTAAAATTATTTATCGTAAGAAAAACAGTCTTGGTTAAACAAATACAGAAATAAAAACATAAATATTACAATTGTGCATACAGTTTTATTGATTTCTAAAAAAACAAGTAATTTAAAACATATATTTTTTTATGAGTTCGTATAAATAAGTTATTGTTTTGTTTTTTTCCACAACTAAAATAAAATTGTTTTTAGTTTTCGATTTAATTAAGGCTAATAGTAAATATTATTTCCTGTGGTTATTGTGGTTCATTCAATGATAGATGTAACAACAATTTCGTAGTAATAAAGTTATAAATATTTTCAAGATCATCAAAATAAAACAATTGGATAAAATAAAGAAATAAAAAGAATAAAATAATAAATTACAAAATATTATAATGTTAGAAAATAAATTTTAGACCAAAGTTGTGTAATGAATTTTAACAATATCTATGTTAAGCACAGGAAATACGGAAAAATGGATAAATTATTGACAAAGAAAGAGAAATGCTGGCTATTTGGTTTCATACCAGTGCCATAAAACCCAACCACACACACACACACACACACACACACACAAAATAAAACAATTTTTTACTTTTTAAAAAATAATAAAGTGATTAAAAATTTAATTTATTGCTAAAAATTAAAGGAAGTGTTTCATATCGAATTTTCAATGTAAACTATTTTTTAAACTCTCTGTATATGTTTTTTTACATTATTATACATATAAACCTTCCTCTTGAATTACTCTATCAATTTAAAAAACGCATCAAAATCCGTTGACAATAGTAACGTAATATAAACTATGTTTTGAATCACTCTGTATATGTTATTTTTTGACATAATTATATATATAAATCTTCCTCCTACATCAGTCTACCTATTAAAAAGAAATCGCATCAAAATCCGTTGAGTAATATCGAATTTTAAATGTAAACTATTTTTTTAAACACACTATATGTTTTTTTTTAATATTATTATACGTATAAATAAGTCATTGTTTTGTTTTTTTCCACAACTAAAATAAAATTGTTTTTAGTTTTCGAATTAATTAAGGTTAATGGTAAATATTATTTCCTGTGGTTAGTGTGGTTCATTCAATAATAGATGTAACAACAATTTCGTAGTAATAAGGTTATAAATATCTTCAAGATCATCAAAATAAAAAAAAATACTTTTTAAAAAATAATGGAGTGATTAAAAATTTAATTTATTCCTAAAAATTAAAGGAAGTGTTTAATAAGTTACTAAAAACACCAAAATACTTATTAAAATCTTGATAAAAAGAAATATCTTAATAGGAGGCACGAAATATATTTTGTACAGTGCCGTATTAACCATTAGGCTGACTAGGCTACACCCTAGGGCGCCATGAAAAAACAGGCGCCAGACAGGGGAGTAATAGGCGCTAGACGAGAGTTTTTAAACATTTTTAGGTCGGGTGGGGATTTTTGGTGACTAATTTCTCTGTGAATAAGGTGCTTTGGAATGAAATAGGCGCGAAAAGGATGGAATAACCTGTTTTTTTTTCATCAAATTTTAATTCGGGTGGTAAAGTAAGGCGCCTGGCACTCAAAATAGGCGCTACGGAGGAAAGGAACCTTTTTTTCTCACTTCAAAAATTTTTTGGGGGAAAATAGGCGCTTCGGGAATTCTAGCCTAGGGCGCCTCAAACAGTTAATACGGCCCTGATTTTGTACAATAAAACACTCACAAAACAAAACTTTTTTATTTTATTTTTATTGCAATATTGGTGAAAATTTAAGTTTGTAAATGAATGTTTTAGTCCCTGGGCCAGTAATGAAATGGACTTTATGATAAGAACACTTTTAAAACCTCTTTAGAGGGTTTTATTTTGACGAGTCTACCACGAATATTTACATCGCCATATATGGAAGCGGCGCTTTAACCCAGCCTGTCAATGTGAAATGTTTCGGGTGTTGGACTGGGCGAACGCGTCACTTTTTTGTGGGGCAACTTTACTACAATGATAAGTAATATATAAACATTTTGCCGAAAATGGTAAGGGTTACAGTCATAAAACCATGAGGCTCAAACACATGTTTTGGGTATCGGACTAGGCACTTGTTAAACATTGTGGTAAACTTGTCCGACAAAAAATGTGACGCGTTCGCCCAGGCCGACACCCGAAACATTTGACACTGACAGGGTGGGTTAAAGCGCCGCTTTTATATATTGACGGTAGGGTAGGGCGGGGCTAGTTGAGCATAGAGGTAAGTTGGGCAATCAAAATATCTCAAAAACTATCGACCGCACGCGAAAGCAATAAATAGCGCAAAGAAGGGGTTGCGCAAGGGAAACCTATTGTGCGACCACTAGTGGGGACGCGGCGATCGAGAAAAGTGTCCGTGCGCATTGTTTATTTTGTGATTAAAAAGTAAAATAATTGCAAGCCGGAAAATTTTATCTGTAATAGTTAAATGTATTCCGTTCTTAATCAGGTAAGTGTTAATCTTATGTAAATTTATTGCAGTTTTAATATGTATAAAGATTTTGAATACAGTTCTAACCGGTTTTTTAATAAATTCACTTTTTCTTTAAAATTTCAGGTTGGGGTTAGTTGAGCTACAGTTGCCCAACTAACCCCACGGTTTTAAGTATAAAATGTTTTATTTTTTTAGGATACGGATTTATAACGGTAAAACACTAAAGTCTTCTCAAGATTTAAAAGAGGCTGCAACCCGAACTTTATACAAGCATCAAAGAAAACGAGCTGACCTATCCAACTTATAAATTTTCTCTGGAAATAGTTCGACCATACCCAAAGGCTGGTCCAAGAAAAGCTGCAATTTTAACAGATACAGAAGGCATTATAAGAGAAGCAAAATAAAACTGCTTAAAAAATTTTAAAAACGAAGATGAATTGATAGATATTAAATCCAATAGTTAAGCTAAGCGAGGCACGATGCTGTTTTATTAATAAGATTTGTTGTTTTGACACTATAAGATTATAAATATAAAAAGCAAATTGTCAAAATGTATTTTTATTGTAAACGTATCTAACATTCAAGCCATGATTTGACTATACTTTCTAAGTGATCCACTAGCCCCATACCCTTGCTCAACTTACCCTACCTATGGGGTACGTTGGGCATACTTGACTATCTACATTAAAATAGACGTAGCTCCTAAATTCGACTTATTAGAAAGAAACTACTATGGACACTATTAATAAGGAATAAATTGCTAATCCATGAGTATGCGTTATAAGCCATTAAGACTTATTTTTGAGGAGCTATAACCGATCAAGTGAAAAATTGCTCAACTAGCCCCGCCCTACCATATGCATATTCGTGATAGATTTGTGAAAAGAAACTTCCCTAAAAAGATTTTAAACGTGTTATTATCACGAATGAATTGGTCCATTACTGGCCCAGGGACTACTATATTGTACAATGTTCTTGAGTTCTTGTTTTGGTATCAGAGTAATACGCAGGGGGCAATATGGGTAAATACCCTCTAAAAGATGGGTTGTTTGAAGGTGGCGCCTACGTAAAGCCATTTTGTTTTGGGTATTGCACCCCCCCAAATTGACTTTCTGCGTATGACCCTGATAGTTATCAGTTATTTTAAAATTTTCCAATTTAAATTTTAATCAATAACGCATTGCACTAATGTTAAAGCTTGCATATTAAAAAAATTATTCTAAACATTTTTCTTGTTTTTGATATAAGCAAACATACAGGTATTTATTACCTTACTCTTGAGCAAAAATTACATTATTGACCTAACCTTGAAGATGACTAATAGGCACAATCTAATATCTAAAGTTTGCTATTTAGGATTTGGATCATGCAGAACTTTTATAAAGATTAACTTTTTTCCTTAACTTTATAATAATAAAGTTTCTCATATCACACCAACTTAAGTAGCCACGCAATATGTTCAAAAATTTGATAACTTGACTTGACTAAGACTAAGGGTACATCGTAAAAATCGTATCCGATTGGACGGATCGCATTGAACCTAATACTGCGCCCTTCGTCCTAGAATTTATCGGATGCAGATAATCCGGTTCTAAATTCTTTTAAATTTGACAAAGAAAAGTATATCCAAAGACAAAGAGAGCAAACAAATAAAAATAAACTTCCAACCTTACTTCTGTGGTCTTTTTAAAAAAAAATCCTCTAATTTCAGAAAATAAAACAAACTAATAATGCAAACCACTAAAGAAACACTATCACAGTATTTGAGCAAATATTTAAGCTCATTTTATTCCCCACTATTTCGTTTTTAGACTTATCAGCTGTTTTACTGAACTGTCATTTTTCAAACCTTTTCCAAAACCGTGAATATGATAAAAATTTCACCTCCGATCCGACTGAACTTAATTCAAATCGCTTAAAAAACAGAATTGACTTACGGCGTTCTATCCAATCCTTGACTCAAACTGGAACGCGTATATCGCAACTTTTTGTCGGATTAAGTTTTATCCGATCGGTTGAATCGGATTCAGTATAACTATGTACCCTTAGTCTAATATTCCTTAAATTTTAGTTAATGGATCACACCTATTTTCTCATCAATCTGTGGTATTATGATCAGACAAATAATAAAACTGTTGGCCGTAGCGTATCCAGAGTAAATATTATGATAGAAATTTTAAGTGCCCAATGATTTTAATATTTGCCTGATCAATACCCCAGATTGATGATAAGATTGGTGCGATCCGTTAGCTAGAACTAACCGAATTATTTTTAAGCTTTTAGTACAATAAAAAATTTAACATATTTTTTATAAAATTTATTTTCACGTTTTAAGATTTGTTATTAGTTAATACTTTTCATTCTATTAAGTTCATTTAATGCCCTACTATAATTAACCAGAGCTGACCAACGATTTTATATTGAGGTCATTGTGGAAAATATGTATTCAGCCATTTTGTGGTTGCGGCCATCTTATATTTTAATTTTTTTATAGTAATCCCCATTTTACGAATCAAGCCCTTTAATTTGGTACCCATATTGAGGTAGTTGTAGAAGAAATATGTTATCAGCCATTTTGTGGCCGCGGCTACCTTTGAGTTTTATTTTTTCATAGTGAGCTTTTTCTACAAATCAAGATCTTTCATTTGATAACCATATTAAGGTAGTTGTGGAAAAATATGTAATCTGCAATTTCGTGGCGGCGACCAACTGGATTGAAATTTTTTCATAGTGGGCTCTATTCTACCAATTAGGCCCTTTTATTTAATACCCATACTGAGGTTGTATGTGAAGTAATATGTTATCCGCCATTTGTATCAGCGGCCATCTTTAATTTACAATCAATAAGAATATATTATACTAGCTTCTGCCCGCAGCTTCGCACGCGGTAAATTTGCAGTAAAAAATCCCTTTCCTATAACGTGAAAAATTTGAATATTATTATATACATATAAACCTTCCTCTTGAATAACTATCTATTAAAAAAAAAAACTTTTTAAAATCCGTTGAATAGTGATAAGAAACTTAATAAAAAAATTGGTATAATTTATATATTTTTTAATACTAATAATTATTTGCCAATCTTAATATTTAAGCCATTTTGTAGACCTCTAGATGGTTTAATAACATAGTTAGAATACATTTTATTGATTGATTTTTTTATAAACCATAGAAGCCTGTGCACATTCCTATCAACACTTTTTTTCAATTGCAATAGTAACGTCAATATTAAATTTAAAATGTTAACTAATATTTAAATACTCTGTATGTTTTTTTATATTATTATACATATAAACCTTTCTTTTGAATCACTTTATCTAATTTTAATCATCAAAATTCGTTAAGTAATATCAAATTTTAAATGTAAACTATTTATCTGTATATGTCTTTTTTGACATGATTATACATATAAACCTTCCTCTTGAAGCAGTCTATCTATTTAAAAAATCGCATTTAAATCCATTGAGAATAGTAACGTCAATATCGAATATTAGTTATAGTTTATCCAAGATAGTCGACCCATGCCCACTTCGTTGGGCGTTAATGTCTGAACTTTTTGTTTAATCATGGTAAAATATAGCCTATAACACTCTTGAATAGTGTGGCTTTCTGATTGTGAAAGAATTTTTATGATAGGTTTAGTACTTCCGAAGATTAGCGGCTACAAACAAACCCACAAACAAAGATACAAACTTTACCTCTTTATATATTAGTATAGATTGTATCGTCATCAAGATTAAGAGTGATGTGTACAAAATTTCAGATCAATCGGTCGTAAGGAAGGGGAATCAATTACCAGTTTTGACCCAAATAATAACAAATTAACAAATAAATATAAAAATGCAAAAAGGAGTAAAATAAATAGAAAAATGGGTTTTTAAGAGTAAAGCTTTTATGATGGTTATCTTGGAAACGAAACGTTGTCGACTAAAAACTATTTTAGAGTCCTCAAGCGCATCAGCGTCCCAAAAAAAGCTGTATGTCCAAAATCTTTAAAATCGGCGTGGTCTCCAATAAGTAAACAATTACCAAAAATTGATTTTCATTTTTAATGCGAATAAAGATCTGACCACACATAATCGCAACGAGTCCGCAACCTTGCGTCTCGCTGGTGAAATGTAGGGGATGCGGTGCAAAAAGTGTGTATTTAATAAAATTGCTGTAATGCGTCTGTTACACCACTTACAAAGTAACTATATTTTTCTGTGGTTATACTATGCTTTAAATTACTCCTGATCGTAAAATAAACCTTCAAAAATAAGGTAACACAGTTTTACCTATACTCCACTCAAAGTTTGGTTAAAAAGAAATAAGAATGGGAGAATTTGTTTTATTTACACAAGGAGATAAACATCCATAAAACAATAGAATCCGCTTGACAAAAATGCTTTTTATATTTTTGAGGGCCTGAGAGGTGCTTTTGAATTTTTCCGAATTAATTTGCCCCATTTTCCTCTATCATTGTGAATCCGGGTTCAGTGCGGCATTGGTGCGATTATGTGTTATATAAGCGAAAATAAATGTTTTGCTTTTGTAGAAAACTTTTAATTTAATTTTCCATCGCATTACATACTAAAAAATAAACAAAGGACGAGGTTTAAGGTGTTATAATTTAAAATAAATTTTATGCTGCTTCTATTGTCAAACTTTAAGGGGTCCACACACGCTCAGTTTTATCTTCATACTTGCTTGCACGGTCTACAAGTCTCTAGGAAAAACGGAACGGATGGATAAAAATCTTAATACTTTTTATGTATGTGCATTTTAAAAGTTTGACTCGAAAGATTTCTGATCGCACTTGAAATCTGGTATGCAAGCTAACCCATATAACATTTTTTGCCGGCGTTGTACATTTAATTTTCTGGCATTGCCAACACTCTTTAATGGCAAGGCATTGGCAAAAAGGTATCAAAAAGACGCGAAAGTGGGCAATTGGCCGTTATTAGGCCACGTGTTGCAGATAATGTGATGGCATCCGTCATTAATAAGTTATGCCAAAAAATGCGTTTAGGATGATGGCATCCATCATTAATAAGTTATTGGCAAAAAAATGCGTTTAGGATAACGGCATTTATCATTAAATAAGTATTGCAAGTTTTATAAGTTGAATGTCCCAAAAGTTAAATAACATATTTTTAATTTTGTAATCGAAAAAATGAGAAAAAAGGCTGAAAAACTTTATCAATAAATAAATTACATAATATAAATTTTTATACCGTAACAATAAACCAAAAAAAAATAAAAAGTATGTAATAAAATTTAAAAAAGATAGTAAATCAAAAGAAAACACTTTAAAATAGGGACTTAAGGGACACTTACACTCAATTTTCAGATCCAAAACATAGGGAGAAATATTTTAAAGGAGTTAAATGTCAAAAAAAACAAATAAATATATATAATTTTTTTATTAACTCTTCTTTAAAACTTTTAATAAGGCAACTCCCTAATTTCATATAATTTTTTAGGTAACTACAAATTTAAAAGGTTTTAAACGAAAAGTTTACAGCTCCTAACAGTCTACTTGAATAACCCGCCTTCTTGACAAGCCATCACCAATTAATTACACAACACACACTAATTAGGTAATGAATACACTTAATTATGTCTACTAACAACTCTTTTCTTTAAAAAAGAAACTAAAAAGCTAGAAAACAATTGCACAAAAGGGCCAAACAAAAGCAAGGTTGCCTCATCTCTCAAATTGTCAAATCTTGTATTTCGGCTAAGCGGGAAATTTGAATTTATCACCTTCGGTCGAATCGAAATTAAGGTAGCTGATTTTACCATCATTTTATTTTTATTCTCTCAAAAATACATAATAAACATTTTGTTTGACTTAATTTTTACTTGCATGATTTGTAACAATAAAATGTTAGGAAAAGGCCATTTCCTTTAAATTATGTAAAAAACATAATATTGTTTAGCCGCCATTATAAATAAAACAGATCAAAAAATTGCTCGAATGTTAGTTAAATACCAATGTTAATAATATGGTTTGAAAAGTATAAATATGCGTTGAAGGTTTGCCTTCAAAAATCCAATATTTATTTGCCTGTAACAAAAAAGCATGCTTTATTTAATCAGTATTGGTATGCCGCCAGTTTTGTATGCTTGCCGGCAATTCGCCTGCATGTAAAATTTATTGGCAATTGAGTGTTTATTTAGGGTTAACTTTTTAATGCGTATTAGATGTTGGCATAATATTGCCACCAATTGCCAATGCTTTACCATTAATGCCAATATGAAAAATGTATATTGCCGGCAAATAGTGTTTGCTGGGAAGTGGCTCGGAAACAAGAATAAAATAAAACTGAGCGTATGAAGGCCCCTTTACCTGCTACCGAAGCCATTATTGTTTTTTTTCTGGGTGCTGAATATTTGGCCTCTGTCCTATGATTATACATTGTTTTGTAACTATTTGTATGTTATTATAATAATATAGTCATTTGTTTTTTATAGTTAAATTTTAAATACTTCCTGTAGTTACCGTGGTTTTTCTATAATACTACAAACAATTTAAGGTTAATTAAAAAGATTTAAAGACCACATTATAATCCATTTTAAGATTAATCTATTTTAACAAACAATAATTTTGTAATTTATATACCGTACCTTCTAATTAAGTGTACACAAAAATAGATTAATAACAATCAAACATATTTTTTTAGTAAGCAATTATTTTGTTTTGCACCTTAACTACCAATTTATTTTGTAAAAATTTTGAGTGCCTCTCACAGGTGGTTTCCATATAAAAATTATATTTTATTTAAAAAAATACTAATAATTTAGCGATTTTGTGGCAATATGAACTATTAAGATCTGATATTAAATATTATTATGTTTTAACTAGAGGGCGTTACCTACACTACTTAGAATTTCTTTGAAACGTCCCAACCCAAGCAGCAAGCTGACGTCATTATGACGTCCTTTTTGGTCATAAAACGTCATCGGACCAAAATAATTATGTTATTTTACTAACGTTTTTTTGACGTCGTTGAAGTGACGTCATTTTTTTCATATACCGGGTGTTGCTCCGTCGAGCGGGACATAGGGAATCCCATATAAATTTTGAAGTGGTCCAATATTGGCTCCCCTAATTATTTTAGAAGAAAATATAATTGGGATTTTTAAAGAGCACGAAAAGTTGTACCCAGTGTACAAATTTCAGCTCTTCTCAGTCCGCGAGCTAAGAGATAAATGCTAAAATAAGTTACGAACCTCCTATCTTCTTACCCGCCTTGTATTATTAGAAGTTTATAATAAAATACTAGAAAAATTATTTAACCTCTTACTCTCAAGTTGTCAGATCAATGTCACATCATTCTTAAATAATGAACTACTTAAATCAAGACAAAATCACTATTATAAAATGGTTTTACCAGGGAAATAGTTATCGAAGAGTAGCGGACATGTTTGCAGCCTATTTTCCCAATAGGCCAATACTAAGTAAATCGACAATAGAACGGACGATAAAAAATTTGAAACTACAGGTACAGTAATCAATAATTGCAAATGTGAAGAACATCGACGTAATCTTTCGCCAAACGATTTTTTTCTATGGGGACATTTAAAAACTATAAGCTACCAATAAAAAATATGAAAATTTAGTCCAACTAATGAATGCTATTTCCGCTGAATGTGCCAGAATATCGATGTACCAACTAGCCAACGAAAGAAATGAGTTTTATAATCGTTTGGGTTATTGTCTGGCAGTTAATGGAGGAATATTAATTTGAGCATTTGATTAAATCCTGATATTTTCCTCATAAACTGACTTCTAAATGTAGAAAAATTTGTTTTATTGTCTTGCGTTACTGTGAGTGCATGTGTTGAAATTAGCTGTAAACTAAAATGAAATGCGAGGATTCTTTTTGAAATTCCCGTATAAAATTGTTCAGTTTTGGCAATGACATTATAAATTAATGATCTAAATTGTCACTAATAAATCGATATGGTGTTTTTATTGTTGGTTTCTAGAGTACAGGGTGCATAATGAGATACTACGTACGCAGAAGTATTAAGCAGTTTACTCTTTACTGGTTGGTTGAAAAATGCTCAAATTTTCATTTTGGCTGGAACTTTAATATCCTTTTAATTCCACCATCTCTTTAATAAACATTAGCTCAATTCTATTGGTTAGGGTGTTACCTACATAAGGGTAGTTTTTCTATAGTTTGAGTTTAAAGTTCTAGATGGCGTTACCTTCCTAGTTTTAGAATAAAATAAGAATTTCCCTTTTAATTCACAATAAACAAAACTTTTAATAAAACAACTGGTCAGTCCGACCTTAATCTTCAATACTTATGATATCGACATAAAAATATAAACAAAAATGAACTTTGTCTTTGAATTTAAGGTAAAAACATTCCTAGGTCTATGATATGTAGTTACAGGTGTATTTAATGTTTCTAGTCTCTTTTCTATGTCTTTCTGCATTATAATTATTGTCCATACCCTCAAAAATATTTTAAAAAACAGTACATATATTTTATTAAAAATTCCTTTCTTTGTTTCCTTTTATTTGACAATTCTGTTTTAATCATAACAAATTTTTATGGATAACATATGTGTCTTCTCTAGTATGAGAACCCTTGTCTAGATTCTGAAAAGTTTTAAGTTTCAGGCTATAAACATTTTATGGTATTTTTAGTTGATAACGTCTTGTGATTTACCTACCCCAAAGGTTTTTCTTAGGGCAATATGTTTGTCTATGAGACGATAAATTTACAGAAAGGGGAGCCAATATTTGACTACTTCAAAATTTACATGGGATTCCCTATGTCCCGCTCGACGGAGCAACACCCGGTATACAAGCTCATAAACATCTAATGACGCCAGAAAAATGTTGTTACATTATATGATTCGTGTCAAAATACAACCGGAATATCATAGTACAGAAAAATAAGACCAATAATTTCATCGCATGACATAAAACATCCATCCAACAGCTTCTTTATAGAAAGCCTATTAACTATCAGGAATGTTTACCCAATAATTAAAAATATAATTTTAATAAATAGAACGTTGTATCATTTTAGCTTTTGAAAAAAAGTAAAGACGTCAATTTTTCGTCATCTTAAAAACATCATTATGACGTCATTAACGGGACGTTTTTTGTCTGTGACTTAGGAAGGTCATTTTAACGTCATTTTGTCGTCACCTTATGACGTCTTTGCTAACTAAAAAGAGACGAGAGAGAATAACAAAAGGCAGCTTGCTGTTTAGGAACTTTTGTGCTATCCTGTATGTATTATCTAAGTCAGGGATGGTAAAGCTTTACATATGAACGTACAGTCTGTCAACACAAGGTTGGATACTGACAACATTGTTAGAAGTACGTAGTCACGGGTTGAAACTATCCATCCGAAGAGTCCAGGGATAATAAAAAACCTCTCTACTCTCTACAGTTTAATATGGCCCTAAATTCCCCAAGCAGCAAGCTGACGTCATATTGACGTCATTTTTAAGTCATTTTTGGTCATTTTTGGTCATTTTTGGTCGTAGAACGTCATCAGACCAAAATTATGACGTCAATTTAATGACGTGTTTTCGACGCCGTTGAAGTGACGTCTTTTTGACGTCATTTTTTCGTCATACTAGCTCATAAAAATC
Organism: Listronotus bonariensis; assembly: GCA_014170235.1. Classification (NCBI taxonomy): domain Eukaryota; kingdom Metazoa; phylum Arthropoda; class Insecta; order Coleoptera; family Curculionidae; genus Listronotus; species Listronotus bonariensis. The sequence continues at coordinate 23,579 of JACEGR010004456.1, forward strand.
TAAAGACGTCATGTTTAGAAAACCCGCCAGAAAAATTTTGTGACATTATATGATTCGTGTCAAAATCCAACCGAAATATCATATGACAGAAAAATAAGACTAATAATTTTACAAAATTTAAATAGGAAAAACTTTACCGATAGATGGCGCAATGGACAATAAACTACTACGTTTATTCAACATCTTCGCTTTTAATCGCCTACACTGTACCGATGAGACCAAAATAGCTCGAGACCGGTCTGCAGTTGGTGATCTCAATTAGCTCTAAAAGAAATATCTTCGGCTAGTGCAAAAATCTGCATCTCCAGGTTGGACAGTGTCCCGAGAGATGCGACCTTGCAGTGCAAGGAAATTGCAAGCAGTAAGGAGTTTTTTCCTATTTTAATTTTCAAATAAGCTTTTAAAAAAAAGTATATGTGTCAATTTTTTGTCATGTTAAAGACGTCATTATGACGTCATTAACGGGACGTCTTTTGCCTGTGACTTAGGGAGGTCAATTTAACGTCATTTTGTCGTCATCTTATGACGTCTTTGATGACCAAATTTGACTAAAAATAACTAAAAAGAGACGTCAATAAGACGTGAGCTTGCTGACACGGCCCAAACATGGAATAATATTTTAATACTAATTATGAAACATAGAGGGCTAGAGAATCACTTTTTTAAACTTTTACACGTGCTAATCGGTGGCGCAGCTTGTAGACATTTCGGTAAATTATTAACTTAACTGACTCTACAGTTCAAATAAGTCTACAATATGCTTACTCTAATTTAGTGCATGCAAGAAAAAGTAATAAGCTTAAGCGAAAGTTAGCGGTACCATGAGGCAGTAGCCAATGGTACGTCGCAAGGCGGTGTTAGGCCAAGTGATTTATTACATTGAATGAGACACTCATTGTTCTTTATTCTCAATTTGAGGAGAGGAACTTATCTTAATCCTTACACTCTTTAAGCTTAATGTCTAACGTCACCAGACTTTCCAGCATGGTCCTTGCACAAAGAAAAGGGATTATGGGCACATTGTATCTGCCTTACTATTCTAGTACCTCTTTACCCGTGTGGAAAAGAGTTTCGTTGCCATGTATCCGACCTTGTGTTGACAGACTGCAGATTTTCGCAGCTTCAACAAGCTATTGAAGTAGTTTACTTCGCAGCTGTCGTGAATCAAGTGGTGACTGACCTCTGAAAATATACACGTAATAACACGTACTCAAGCACACGTATAGTGCTCTTACCATCTACTCATATGGTGAACTTCACGTCTGATGAGTCAAAACGATGACGAAACTGAACTAGTAGGATCGGAGCCACACCCTAACACTGGGCGTCAATCCATATGACTGGTTGCCCCATTTACTTCTTCGGTCTACACACTCGCTTACATGCCAGAATGTCCAAATGTAAAAGCATTTTTCCCACACTGGTAAAGAGGTACTAGCATAGTAAGGCAAATTCCGACTATGTGTCCATATGCTTCTTTGTGCGAGGACCATACTTCCAAAGTGGTGGTGTAACATCGCCTTGCGACGTACCATTGGCTATTGCCTTATGGTACCGTTAACTTTCGTTTAAGCTGGCTTTTGCCTAACTGACTGGTTAGTGGACACTGGTGAGTAATTTCGTTTCGTCTCACTCTGGACTCTTTGGACGGGTAGCTTCAACCCGTGACGACGTACTTCTAACATTATGTTTTGATGTTGTCATAGCAATGTAATTTTGTAACAGCCATGTCAAAAAATTTCCAGATATAAAGAATTCGATTTCTTGTAGACCAGGGGACACTTATCGTTAAATTTCATCACAAGATGCCCAAAGATTTAAAATTTAGAAGGAGAGGAACCGACCTTAGGTTCTAACCGTATAATAGGTGCATTAACTAGGGTTTTGGCTGACGCATGTGCTTAGACTCGGTTTGCATTTTTTTAAGGTCTCTAGACACTATGTTCGCACCAGAATGGAATCTACGACAATTCGATGCGGACAATTGGTAGCGTGACAAATCAACGCGGCAAATATGGCGCGACTGCAATTTGTCGCAGCGACAATTCGATGCTGTCAAATATGACGCATTTAAAATTCGACGCAGACACAATTGGTTGAGAAAATTAACAAATTAAATAACACAATGAATTTGTTAAAGAATATAAGAATTATTATATTTTGGTCAAAATCGGTCGTTTTATCCGTGACTATAATAGAGACACGGATGTAGCCTCATTTGGCTTACAATTTCTGATCCGTTTTATTAGGAAAAAAATTAACTAACCAGAACTAACCATGGCCCTACCAATGTGATAGTTTTACTTGACGATCTGTAGCGCATTAAACCAATAAAATGACACGCACAAAAATGAGAAAAGTTAGTTTTGGTTAGTTCTGATTACACGTAATTGTCCTTTTAGTGCAGTCTCACTCCACAGATATCCGTGGATTAAGTAACAGCCACGAAGAAAAAATAATAATGTGCATCCGTGGAAACAATACAGACTCGGAAATAGAGGTTGTTAAAAATTTACCTGACTTTACCAAACTCCCCAAGATAACCGTGGATGTAACCTTATGTCAAGTATTAAAGGCTATACTAAATATTACAACGATATTTCTCATTGTCAGCGTCGAGTTCTACTGCGTCAAATTTCGATGCAACCGACGATCGCATGCGACGAATTGTCGTACGTCGAATTGACCGCGTCGAATTCATCGCGACGTATTGACGTGACATGTTTTAATAATTATTTTTCTTAAAAAATTAAACCAACTTAAAAAAAAAAGAAAAAGTCGATAAAAAGTTAAAAATAATAAAAAAATAAAAAAAGAAGTCGGGGAATGGCATATTGCATAAAAGTATTAAATCTTTTGTATAGTTATTAACATTGATTAATTGAGCACATATGTGATTACCCGACTTCTTTTTTATTATTATTTTAAACTTTTTAGTGACTTTTACTAATTTTTTTAAGTCGGTTTATTTTTTTTTATAAATATTTTTAGCTTTTCAGTTTCTTATTATTACAATTAAATCGGTAAATATTTACTAAAAACACTACTACTACTTCTTTTAACGGTTAGCTGCAGCTTCTATCAATTTATAATCTTTTAATAGCAATGGAGGTTTAGTTAGGAAATTAAAAAAGATTTAACTAACCAGAACTAACCATGAGCCCCACGTATACTCTGTCTTTAGTTCCTTATATTGTCTATCAAAGCGTATAAATCGATACACAGGGGCTGCAATAAATTGATACACACGGGGCTACAGCTAACCGCTTGTAGATTGGTAGAATACATTATTTCTGTCAAAAGCATATAGCATATATAGGTCGATACACGTGGGGCTGCAACAAATCGATACACACAGGGCTGCAGCTATCCGCTTGTCTTTTAGTTTGGTGAAAAGGGTTAATTTTACCCCAAGGTTGTCGATTCTGAATGCGTCCTTGATCTTTCCTACGTAAGGCAGAGAGAAAAAAATAGGTCTAGTACCTTTCTCTCTCGCCATCCTGACTTTATTTTTTTATGGGACCACCGCGGAAGTGCACTCTTTCAAATAAAAAATAATTTTTAGAATCGGTCCACAAACACTAGAGTAATCGCGCAACATACACACAAAAAAAACATACGGCGAATTGAGAACCCCCTCGTTTTTGAAGACGGAAAATACATATAGGCGAATTGTGAACCTTCTCCTTTTGGTCGGTGAAAAGTGTAAATTTTACCTCAAGGTTGTCGATTCTGAATGCTCCCCTGATCTCTTCTTTTTTTTTTGCTTTATTACCTGGACATATACCTATTTATATGAGCATATGCCTAACTAGAGTCAGCTTTGCCGCAAAAAACTGGAGTCCGCCTTGCCAAAAAAATAGGTCTATTACCTTTCTCTTTCGCGATCCTGACTTTGTTTTTTTATGGGACCACCGCGAAACTGCACTCTTACCTAACCAGAACTAACCTCCTCGGTTAAAAAAGGGAGATTTTAAATAATTTATTGGGTTAATTTTTAATATTCTTTTTATACTTAATCTATCTTATATTATTTTTTTTATAAACTGCTTTTAAACGTTGTAGACAAATCTAGAGGATTAACAAAGACGCAAATAATTTTAAATACTTTATTTAACTGCAATTATTTATTTTATTATATTTCCTTCTTTAAAATATGTAATATATACGCTTTTTAGTAAGCTGACTAGCTGACACTCATTTAGCTAAAAAAGTTTCAACGTCAAGATCAGCAGGAGCGTATTGATGTAGGCACATTGCTAATCCAGTTGCTGTTTCTGCAGGAGTATCTTTTTCGTCAAACATTGTTTAACTGCTGTCCTTACAATTTTTTCATTTTTAAAATGTTCTGTCAGTTTATTGACCAGCGTTTCTTCTTGAATATCTCCACTTTCATTTATGAATCCCAATTTTTCATTAATGCAATATAAGTGATCTTTAAGTTTTGGGTCGTTTTCGTATTCGCCTTTAATTGCCTTTTTAACAAGCGCTACGTCAACTCCTGATTTTTTATGCAAGCGTTCTGAATTGCTTTTAGGTTTGCCACTTCTTCTTTGGAAAACATTTGAGCCTTAAAAAAATGATTTTATTGTGTGTAAATTGGTAAGAGACTTACTGTATAAAGACTGTCCACGGGTGTAGTTTACAAACGGACATATGGACGAAAAATTGTATTTTTCGCATAAAAATAATTCTTCATAAAAAAAAATTTTATGTAAAAAAATGTGTTTCAAAAAGAGTGTGAACACCCTGTATAGGGGGTATATGGGTTCTAATAATTTAAATATTTATTTAATTATGTCGACATTAAAGAAATTACATTCAAAAAATTTAAACAAATAATCAAGAAAATAGTGCAAGGTTTTTTGTCACCAAACAATAACAGAATCTAGGTCAAATTATTTTATTCAGGGTCAACAACGTGCTAAGTCACCAAAATACTGAGTTCAACTTTGTATATATACCGAAATTGTACTAATAATGGAGAAAAAAGTTATAAAAATATTAGATAAGAAGTAGGTAGTAAAAGTGAAGTCAAGTATAAAGTTAAAGTTTTAGTTAAGCTCCCGTACAGGCTACCCCTAGTGGGTGGTATGCCCGTACTAAATTTAGATAGTCAAATAAGTTAAGTTGGTTTTTAAAAAATGCAAAGTTAGTTTTGATGGTCCACCGGCCTTATTGTCCCAAGAAGATAGTTCCATATGGTACATTTGCTACAAGTGACGTTAAAGTAGCATCTGTGTAAATTTAAAATTCTACGTCACATATGTATAAAATGTGTTTCAAAAGAGAAAATACTGATTTTGTATACGGGATTCGCAAAAACTTGAAAAACATTGAGGGATTTTGTTGACACGGGACTTAAACACTTGAACATTTGGGGGAAGGAAAGACCTCCGCGGGCAGGTTCCACATTCTAGAAACTCTAGGGATAAAAGAACTAACAAAGTGGGAAGTTCGGGGCTTGTCCAGTTGGACCGTATAGGAATGCATACGCGCGGAACCACAAGTTTCTCTGTTGGGAACCGTGAGTGGAGGAACTATACTGGATAATTCTTCAAAGCAGAAGCCATGGAAGTACCTATAAAAAGCGATAGATTCCCCACAGCCCGACGATGGGCAAGATAGGGAAGCTTTTCTGTAAGTGAAGGATCATTAATGAGACGAAAAGCTCTTCTTTGAATAGAATCAAGAATGCTTAGGGTTGTGGGGACGCCATGGCCCAGGTATGAGAACAATATTCTAATTCCATCTTGCTAAAAAATAAAAAATAAACCAGTTTACTCTTGGAGAAACATAATGTTTTGCAAGTTTTTACGAACCCTGTTTACAAAGCAACATATTCTCTCGCCGCTCTTTGCTGCACTGGTGAGATCGGCAGAGGCGATTGCCGGAATTAAGCAAAGTGGTGCGCGCCTATAACTTGGATGTGTGACCGCCGACCAGGCACCCGGTGTCAGCGGACAGACCGAGCAGCAATCATCCAAGTAATGGAATTAATGGTGTGTGAATAAAAAGGAGTAGGGTCAAGGCACAATAAGCCTCTAGGGCTTGCGCGTTCCACCTAGGGGGCGGTGGCCGGACCTAGTTGGAAGATCCGAAAAGGTGAAAAAACATATTCTCTTCGTGAATCACATTTTTTTTAAAGAATGACATTTTTTTGAAATGTTTAAAAAACTTATTATTAAAAAGGTTTTTTATTTTAGATAGTTAATTTTAGCATTATCACGGTTCGATTGTCCAATTAAATACTAATTCTGATCTTAACTAACTACGTTAAAGACGGCCGTATTTAAAGGTTTTTTAATAGGGGGTTTGAGTGCCAAGAAATTTAAAGTTTTTAAGGGGCAAACGAAAGGTACTCACCTTTGAAATATATATAATTTACTTGCTTTTTCCCATATGTTAAGGGGGAGGGGTCCCACATCATCATACGCATTAAAAACATAACAAACATTCTTACTCATGCTAAGGGGGAAGGTTCAAACCCCCAACCACCCCCCTTATATACGCCCATGAGCTTAAATAAGTGAGATCATAAAAGAGTTTTAAGCATTAGAGGAAGCTTTGAAATAAGTAAATTGCTTGCACTTAAGATTACTTTAGAGAAAATAAAATAATGTTATAAACATAAGAACATTGCCAAATACAGAATATTTTGTAAATTTGCCTATGTAAATTTTAAGGTGGTAATTCTTTTAGAAGTAATGGTTTTATATTTTTGAGACAGGCCACGACGGCCTAAGCCTAAGTTTGCCTTAGTACCAAAGTACTGTGGATGGTAACCCATATATCTCCTGTTTCTTCAACGTTGTCTAAGCACTGAAACATGCAGTTTTCGCATTTCACAGCACTTTTTAGAGAACGCAATAGTGCCACCACGGACGTTATTTATGTAAATAACTACTAGCAAAGACAATTATAGTTTTACTAAACTATAATTGTCTTTGCTGCTAGGTACCTAAATATGTCTTTTCGGCTGGAGATTTGACCTCGGCTGTCCTGGGTACCAGCGAGATACTCGCTGGTACCCAGTACCGCCTCGCCTGTCGGAAAAGACAGTTTTACTACTTGGACAATTTAAGAGGGTTTACTTTTGTTTGTGTTGGAAGTTTGTATATCTTATTTATATTTAAAGTCGAAAAAATTAGGCATTTTTATGGCAATCTAGACTAGTTGGACATACCTGATGTAAGTTAAACTTAAGTGATTTTTATTTAAAAATGTGTTTATTTATTTACATATTTAATTTGGTTACAAAAAACAGTTATTATTTTATTCAAGATGCTACCATTGAAGGTATAATTATGGAAATCATAAAGTAACGTAAATCAGATAACGTTTAAGCAAGTAAATAAATTCTTGATTAAATGGCGACGTTGATATAGTATTTAAAAAACTAAATTAATTGTAATATAATAAAAATTAATAATTTGATTTAAACCTCTGCATTTAAGGTAAGTACATAGGTTTAAATTTATATTGTTTAATTGAAAAGATATTTATCAACCCCAAGTAAGGGTTAGACGGATAGCGGGCAAAAAAATAATACTCATTTTTATGTATAGAAGAAACAGTTTAAAAATGTAAATCCGGTGCTCTTTGATAAGAAAAAAATCACAAAAAAGTTTAAAGCAAATAAATCGGCATACTTGTGTTCGCAGCCTCCTTTGCTACATTTCTTTTATGATATGTCGGTTGATGCAGCTGGTCATTGCACTATGGGATAGAAATTAATTTTTTGGTCAAAATTCTGAAACTTATCAACCTAACTTAAAATGAGGTGCTTATTATAAATTATTGCAAATGCTTTTTGGAAACCTAAAACTTATTATATGTTATTATAAATTTACACCCCCTTAACATTATTTTTTATTGTACAAAATAAACTAAAATGTCAGCTTGTTTGGTTAATCGGTAGTATTCTAATCAGTAATCCAATGATTATTATCCCATATGATATACAGGGTACGACAATAAGTATGATTTTTTTAAATGGAATATCCTAAATATTATATCACCACCAAAAAATCTTTTAAAATGCTCCAAAAAATACTACATTTGATGTGTCTATCTCAATTAGTTTCGGAAATATGACCATCCAAATCTGAATAATAATTTTAAATTATTCTTAGATGCGTAATAGAGGTACATCTTCCCAACTTTTTTATTTTTTAACGTATAAAATAAATAAAAAAGTTTTGTTGGGTAGATTCTGTAGAATCCATATCTTTCATCAAAATGCTTTTATCTTTTAGGATATATAGTGTAGAACAAAACATATTAAATTTTAAAATGGAAAACCTTGTAAATTATAAAAAAACCTGTATCTGTCCTTACACTCAGAAGTAGCAATAGGTAGGAAGGCAATTGTAAGTACAAAAACTGATAAAGAAAAAGGTAAAAAAATCTTTGACAAAAGTAGCGAGACTTCGCGAGACTGCATCGGAAACACAACAATAGCTCTTATTATTTAAACTCTTTTATTTTTTTAGTAAACAAGGCTAATAATAAACTAAGTAGATTAAATGTTGTATATTTATGTTTACTTAAAATACATTTTCTAGTTTCTTATTACCCCAATAGAAGTCGTCATATCCTTTTATAATTTTGCGTACATGTAGTTTGGAGTATCTACTTTAAAATACGCAAGCATGAGCCATTAAAATTTCAAAGTGGCTTTTTGGCCAAAATAATGGATTTCTATCCCATAGTGTATCGGTGCGTCGCTGTAAAGGATAGCGGCGCCTTTGTATAAAATAGTCCGATTGCAGGCGGCCTTTTTTATGTTTTTTTTTTGTATTATTTTCAAAGGGTACCAAATTTGCGCTTTTAAAATGTTCGGACTATAAAAAAATATTTCAACAATTCTTGCTCTAACAAAAGATATTTTAAAACCAATTTTTAATAGAGTTTTTGTTTTTATGTGTAAAAAGCAATTTTCTCACAAACATCTTTAAGGTCGGGCCACACATAACCGCAACGAGCCGGCAGCCGTGCGCCTCGCTGGTGAAATGTAGGAGAATGCGGTGCAAAAAGTAATGTATTTAATAAAACTGCAGTAATATGAGTATGTTATACTACGCATTAAATTACACCCTATTGTAAAATAAACCTTTACAAATAAGGTACCACAGTTTTAGCTATAATACACTCAAAGTTTGAATTAAAAAGAACATAGGTAAGCAGGAAAATCTGTTTTATTTAAAAAAGGATATATACATAATACGTACATAAAACAATAGACTTAGCTTTACAAAAATGCCTTTTATTTTTGAGGACATGAAAGTGATTTTAAATTTTTCCAAATTAACTTTTCTCTATCATTGTGAATTTGGGCTCAATGCAATCTCGGTGCGGTTATGTGTGGTCAGACCTTTATACAATAAACACGATTTTTAAATAAAGTAAGTTTAAATGCATTTAATAATATGAGAGGAAGAACTGAGTTGTTATATTAGGTTTGTTCCAGCAGGCTGTCAGAAATGTTTGCAACCGTTTGGATTCTGCGCACGTCAAATTTGTCGTTCCAGCAGTGCCATGTTTGTAACATTATACAATTGTTTGTTGTTCCAGCAGTAGTTCTAAGATGTTGGAAACATGTTGGAAACTGTTTGAAAAGTTTGCAAACTTTCTTCAAACATTACTGACAATTTTTAACATAACCTTTCTTGTATTGACGTATAAGCAGTATGGACGCCTTGTTTATTTTTCGTTCCAGCAGAAAACTGTTGCCAACATTTCTGACTACTGTTTGTAACAATTTCTGGGTTTTACGATTGTTGCTAACATGTTTCCAACTTTCTGCTGGAACAAACCTATTATAAGTTGCTTTTTGTTTAGGTTAAAAAAATAACAGGGTTTTTCTTAGTAACTAATTAAAAGAAAGATTTATTCAAGAGCTAATTTTATAACAAAATGTTCCCATACATAGGTCTGGAAATGCATTGTTTTGAAGATACACCCTGTTAAACTTAAAAAATATGTTTTTTATTTATATTCTTACCCGATTTGATTAGAATTTGGCACCGTTATTTGCAGCATTAAAGACATTTTGCACCTCTTAAAATAACAGACGTTTTTTGGCCTCCTTATGGTTATTGTTATTAAACATAACGATTACGGCAGCAGTTTAAGAGAGAGATTTTGCAGCCTCTTTTAAGAAATATATCTTGCGTCTGCGCTTTCGACACATAACCTTATTTTTGCCTATGGTTCACCGATTTTAAAGTTAACGAAAAATTAGTATTTACTTTTATTCTTCATAAGATATAAATTGATATTTAAATATTTGCAAACCCTTCTGTTGATTTTGTTTTTTAAAGTAGATGCGAACAATACGGTATAAGCAAAACACAAAAAGTAAGGTTAGGTTTGGTAGTAGAATAAAAAGCAAGTGTGCCAGATTGTAACATCTAAATTAATTAATGATTTAGAATATCTGTAAAAGTGCAAGTCCGTTTTAATTTCTGAACACTATTTGATTTTTATTACTGCTATAGATTTTTCGCTAATTAGAGCCTATGTATAAATGATATTTTAATTAATACGGCATTAAAATTTTAAGCTTTTAAATAATTGATATTAAAATTTCTACAATCCGACAACCACGCAGTTTAACAATAACGATAACGATAACGATAAGCTCTTCGGTATTCATCCGTAATTAAAGGAGTCCGGTATCTTTAATAACGATAACGGATCATGTTTGCGTTACTGCGCAGTCTCAGAATAACGTTAACCACAACGGAATTACAAAATAAGGGGTGCAAAATGTCTCTATTATGAGGTTAACTGATGTTTAACTTAGATATAACTTTATTGAGTCCAGTGGCGTCTTAAGCGGCACCTGAACGAATATTTTTAAAATCAAGCTTTTTGTTTTCTATTTTTTTTGTGTCTTGTTTTTTTTAGGAAAAAAACACTTTACGTCATATCTCAGTTATCTGATTTAAAATAATATATTTGAAAACTTTGCCTCTTTAAAAAATATGTAACATCTTTTACCAAAGTTAGTGAAGTAGTTAGGACTAAATAGGCTTTGTTAAAAGTTTAACACCATGTATGTTCAAAACAATGCATTTTTTGACCTATTTTTATGTAATTTTTTTTAGCTCGAAAATACGCTTTTATACAGGGTGGTCCAGATCTTGACCCAAAAAATTTTAATCACGTTGTCAAAAATAAGCCCTAGTTTGTCATATAAACATATATTGAGAAACGCTTCCTCTCCGACATGCAGGGTGTTAAAATTATAGAAAAAAAGTTTTTTAATTAATATCTTTTGCACTGCTTGAAATATTTCTAAATTTGGGACATTTTCACACACATGTCAAAAAAGTCAGTCAATAATATAAATTGCGGATCCCATTGAGACGCCACTGGACCTAATAATAACAATAAGGTAGGAACCTTATTACTTTAAATAAATTTACCAAATTTTATCCAAATCGGCCTAAGCATATTAAAAATATTAAAAAAAACGATTTTTTCTTAAATATTAACGCCCTGTATCTCAGTAAGGAACATATGTTTATAGAAACTTTTTTTCATAAAATAGCATAAGAAATCATACCTTTTAATTTGATCCCTTAGTTGTGGAACTTTCTGTATAAGTAATAATAAATCTGGGATAAAAAAATTTAATTTAGTAAAATTAAAAAAATACTTACTCTAGCTGCTACAAAAATAATTGCAACCAAAAATAGAAATCTAACCATTTTGAGTTTCTTTTACTAAATTTACTGTCGTACAGAAATATAAATCAAACAGTTGGATTATTTCAGTCCGACGTTATTATTTATATCCCCGTAAACCACAGAGGCATAACGAATGATCATTATTTTAGATAGCGAAATAATGTTTGACGTTTATCTAAATTTCAGAATAATGATCAATAATGTTATTATTATTACAAAATAATTATAATTCTAATGTATACAAATTATGGGGGCCAAATAAAATTAATTTCTAACAAATATTTTTAGACCCTGACAACTGGCATCAAAAACTTTATTTCTGACAAAATGTAGAATACAATTTTAATCTGCTTAAACATTTACGTAGATTAAAAACAATCAATAATATTTTTCGTTAATTGTTTTCAGATCAAGACTTTAAAAAATAAAATTTTTGAGATTACCTAATTAAATAGCAAAAAGTACTTAAAAGTGTGTAACAAAAAAAATTCTATTAATTATGATTTTCAGTAAAAATTGAGGTTAACTAACTAAAAATATTTTAAAATATGTATATGTTTTACAGTTTATTAAAAAATATATATTTTTTTTTAACAAAAGCTTTAAAAAAATCGTCTGACTTACTATTTAAATCCAAATCCGGTAGTATAACGAGCCTGAGGGGCGACGCGTTTCTAACTTCGTTGGTTTTTTCGGAGCCCACACCTCCTTTCTGTCAAGTTTATTACCATTTATGTGGTGTTCGTTATTTTCCAGCACTTAGACCATGGTGGTGCCGACGTTTTCCTCAAAATCCTCCTCGGCCTGCAGTCATCTTACTTTTTTGGTTATCTAGTCAACCTGTCTTAATCTTTAAGTACAATTTTTTTAACTTCTTATTATCTTGCAGTGTGGAAGAAAACGTTACTTGTTTCCTGGTTTGCCGATACGCACCTCCCTGGGCAACGTTTTTTGCAAAAATGAATAAGGAAAATACCTTTGATACCTAATTATAATACAAAACCTATATTTTCTTAAGTGAAAGAAATAAATATAAATTGTTTTGACTGTAAAATAAGTATAGTTTTTAGTTTTCTTTTAAAAAAGCCATCGTCTTTAAGGAAGATAATATTAAATCAACAAGAATTTTGGACAAAGTGTGTCCTATTTTAAAAATATATACTTGTTTCAAAAATACATAGTAAGAATAATAGTATTTAATATGAAAATAATGTAATTTCTTGGAACAAGAATATTGTTTTCCCTCAAGAAAAATTGTTTTAAGTTAAAACTAAATTTTCAAGAAATTTTCAAAAATTTTATTTTTTGTGTGCTAGGCGGGTTACGTAGCTGTAACCCTTACAACTTTTGACACAGTGTTTAAAAATTGCATGTAAACATTGTGGTAAACTTGTCCGACAAAAAAGTGACGCGTTCGGTCAGTTCGACACCAGAAACATTTGACATTGACAGGCTAGGCTAAAGCGCCGCTTTAATATACCGGGTGTCAACAAATCTATTATACAAGCCATAACTCCTACACTATTATACATATCAAAATGACACTTGGTATAGCCCAATGGTTTGAAAAGAGGAAAGTTTTCCAATATTTCTCACTTTTTGGTAACTTCCGGTTTAACCAAAAATGGGTTTAAATTAAATATTTTAAATGGAATACCCTATATATTGATTAATTCTTTATTTATGTTCGTATTTTTAATCCGATCGCAAATAAATTAGTATCGTTAGATTTGTAAAAAAAAATTAGGTGGTTATCTAAAAAGGGTTGCCATTTGAAAAATGTGAGCAAAAATGTCAATTGGTCAACTTGTTTTATTCCTATCTTTTATACTAGTCACTAAAACTTTGTAATTGTATTTTTTTAACATCACCTGGGGTTTTTAAATTAATTTGCGACAAATCCTGGCCGCCGAGACGCAATATCTAAAATAATCAAATACGCCTAAAATTTTTTTTTAGATGTAAGATTCTAATTTAGAATTGTCTCAGAAATCGAAAAATGATAAAATATACAGAGTGTTCCATTTAAAATTTAAAATTGGAGCCATTTTCGGTAAAACCCGAAGTGACTGAAAAGTGAAAGATATGCGCAATTTTTTTTTAATACCAGTTATCTATACCACGTCTCCTTTTAATATGTTTATTACTCCTGGAGTTATGGCTTGGTTAATAAATGCATTAACTACGTTTATATCGAATAGTTGAAGCTGGCTTGAAAACAAAGCGGCTTTGAAGCGATTTCCAAATCTTCATATTTTTTTCGGTGGCTTGAACGTCGATTGAAAATCGAGGTCAAGCACATTTCAGGCCATCGTTGTACGCATGCGGCAGTTTTGCATCCAACTTCACAGTAGACATCAAATGAAAAACAAACCTCACTTTTTAATTCGTTCCGCTTTGTGTGCTGTTGTTGGTGTAAGCGTGTTTTAAAGTTTTTATCCAACACTTACATATAATATCTACATAATTGATCAGATTTTGAGGATATAAAGTGTACTATAAGTCACTAGTGAGCTAAAGTACCCTTTAGCTCACTAGTGAATTATAGACAATACAAAATTTTGTTGCTGGTGTTGACAATGACAAGTAACAAATAATGGATGACGTTTTCAAATTATTTTCGATATTAAAAACGATTTATATGAAAGTGTTGGATAAAATTTTGTATTAGACACGTGAGTTATTACATATAAGTCACTTAAGAAAATTACCTTAAAAGTTAAACTTTTCTTGCGTGACTTATATGTAATATAACTCACTTATCTAATAAATAACTATTTTACTTGTTTTTCAACTAATATTTTTTATAAAAATGTCAAAATCATATGGATTGTGGAGGGGAGGATAATCATCTTTTATGGCGGACAAATTGAAAAAGTGGCAATCGAAATGTACCAAATTGGGATGGCGCCACAGTAGCCAGTGGAGAGATTTTGGTATTTCTTTCCTTTTTTATTTTGTATCTACCTGTCCTTTTTTATTTTGTATCTCACTCTAATAATTCATGCTCATTGGTTAAAAAATCTCCTCTGGCTACTGTGGCGCCACCTTAAGTTGCACCTTTGGACGGACACTTCAGATGGTTATCCTCCCCTCCACCATCCATACAAAATCATTATATATGAATTTGACACTGATGACGTTCGAGAAAGCATTCGTCTGAAGTTAGGCAGTTATTAAACCCGCTTGAATCGTTTATATCGCGTTTCTAATCGGCTTCAGTGGTGAAGTCAGTCCTACTTATTTTCAGGCTTGACTTGGACGATTCAAGTCGCTTTCAAGCGAGTTTATATCGCTTTTTTAGGCCACTTATAAAAGCCGTTTTAACTCAAGCTAGCTTTAACTATAAACGTAGTGATTGACACCCGTCAAAAGGAGCCCCAGAATGATTTTAAAAGAGTCCTTATCATGAATAGACTTTCTTTTCATGAAGTCTATTTTATTACTAGCCCAGGCATCAATATCGGAAATTAATAATAATGTTAATTTGATGGCTCACAAATTAAGAATGAACGTATTGAATAATTTAATTATAAAAGGGCTAATTTTAAAAACACGATGACCCACAAACGTAAAATACCGAGTTAATAAATTTTTAATTTAAAAAATGTGTTAAATCAAATATTATTAAAAATAGACTTGAATAACTTTTAATAAGTTATTATTCTCCAAGGATACTCGTAATATTTAAAACTTTTTTATTGTCGCTTATCATAATAATTATATTATTATTAATTAAATAAATTAGAAAATAAAACAGATTGTTGTAGCTGTTTGGTTTATCGTGTTATTAAAATAAGCTTTTTAATTGTCTCTAAAAATAAGAATGTCTTGATTTTTTTGTTGTCAATTATTGGCTGTGGTTAAAAAAAAATTATTAATAAGTATACATAAATAAAACATTTTTAAATTAAAATTTGTAGAAATTTTTATACAACTGTGGAAAAATATAATTAGTATGAAACACATACACACATATAAAGTGTCTTTTTTACTTATGGGATTGCTTTATTCGCCTTACGGCTCGTGCAGTCTAAGTCTCGTTCGTAAAAAGTATCACGCATTTCTTACGTAAATAACTATTTTGCTATTAAAAATACATGTTAAAGTACTATTTTGGTTTGCAAAACGGTTTGGTCTCTTTCTTAACGCCTCAAATGCATCAAAGTATCGCGTTGTTAGTTTGAATATTAATAAAATTAACTTACCAGTTGTAAGACCGCTAATGCGCTATTTCAAGGTGGTCAACCTGAAAATAAAAAAAAGGTGAATAAACTTTTAGGCCGAGCTTATAAAAGAGTAGCAAATAATTTTATATATTTTTTTGTTTTTGAAATTAAACACGTACTGGTGGTTAAAAAAAAACAAGTAAGTGAGAGATTATTTTTCCGTGACTAAGGGTACATCGTAAAAATCGAATTAATCCATTGAACCAAATACTGTGCCCTTTACCTAGAATTTATCGGATGCAGATAATCCGGTTCTAAATTCTTTTAAAGTTGACAAGGAAAAGTGTATACAGCAGCAAAGCAAACAAATAAAGATAAACTTCTAATCTTACTTTTGTGGTATTTATTTAATTAATTTCATATAATTTTAGAAAATAAACACAAAATAAAAACGCAATCCACCAAATAAACACTATCACAATATTTTAGCTAATATTTATGTCTATTTTAATTCCCATTATTTCGTTTCTACACTTATCAGCTGTTTTACTAAACTGCCATTTTTCAAACTTTTCCAAAACCGTAAATATCATAAAAATAAAACCTCCGATCGGATTGAACTCAATTCAAATCGCTTGAAAAACAGGATTGACCCTTGGCGTTCAATCCAATTCGGTACTTAATCTGAAACTTGTAAATCGCAATTTTTTGTCGATTTAAGTTTTATCCAATCTGTTGAATCGGATTCAGTATAACGACATACCCTTAGTCTGTGATATTATGATAAATAAAAAGTTAATTAAAAGGTGATGGTTTCAAAATAAAAACTTAAAATAATTATTAGCGGTGTTTTCCAATTACGGTAAAAATGTAGGAGGTTACTATTGACCTAATTTTACGAAATACATTTTTTATAAACATACAGTTCTGTTTATAAAAAAGGCGTACAAGTATTAAAAGGAGAGGCAGCCAACCTTATTTTTGCGCCAAACTGGCTTTTGTGACTGATTTGTTGGAGATTATTAAATGTAATAGGATTTTAATAAAAAACAAACAGTTAAAAATGCCACGTCAATTATCGGAAATTAAAAGAGCTCAAGCTGCAAAAAAGTAGAAAAAATAATATTTAATTAATGTGTTGTTTATTTTAAATTAATTTTTTTAACGTCTATGCTTACCACCGAGGCTAATGCTTAAAAATTTTTGAAAATCCATATGACATGTGATATCCTTGTTTGAACAGTCAGTTTAGAAGTCGGTTTTACATAAAAAAGTAGGTTACCCTCCCTTTTTAATCCTTGTACGCCTTTTTTATAAATATAACTGTAGGTCACAAAATTAAATATTTTAAAAATACAGGAGGTTAAACTTCTGTTAAAACTACGTTTTTATTAATTTTCTTATTATCCCTTAACCGATTTCAATTAGGTCTGGCAGGATTATTTATTGTATAAAAGGGTTAATTCAAGTTTAACCTAATTTTTTTAGGTCCAGTGGCATCTCGGGAGGTACCTTAACGAATAATTTTGAAATTAAAAAGAACGCCACTGGTTTTATAAAAAAATAGAGCTGTTTGTCTCTGTTTTATTATCTTAGTTTCTAGGAATAAAATAAATTGTACTTAATTGCATATCCAGGGATCAGACAAATTCATAGGAAACAATTTATCTAATTTCGTAAAGTTTGAAACTATAAAAACATTTAAAATAATAATAATGTTTGTAATGCCTTTAACAAAGGACACGGAAATTATTTTGGTTTTATTAAATTATTAGTATTGGCAGAAAATTAATTTAAAATTTAAACAAAAAGTAAATTACCAAGCTTTTTTCACACGTACGCATTTACTAGACTAGTTAAATTCCTAAAAGCCCAAACACGTGTACAATAAAAAATACCCTTTCAAAAAATGTTTGAAAAAAATTTAAACGAAATTAATGCATTGTCTAAATAAAACAATAAGTCACTTTGTTAGGACCAAATTCATTTTGATATGGCATATACAAAAGCAAAAAAAAATCCTTTGAAACAATAATAAATAGCTACTGACTTTTTCAACCAATGCAAAACATTTTGATTTATTTATTAGTTTTTTCCTCCGGCATATACTAACGTGTAGTTATTGTTTTTAGTGCTAAAAGAAAGTTTGTAAACATAATACTACAAATTTTGTCCAACCTAATGCATTGAAAACAATCATGTTCTTAGTCGCGTAAAAGTTGTGTGTATCCCAAATCCGACACACTCTAAAATAATGTCCTCACCAACTCTCGGCAATCTTGATTCCATTAAAAAAGCCTCATTATTGATCCTTTACTTACAGAAAGGCTTCCCCAAAGTCGGTCTATATAAGGTCACGACATTCGGCCATATTGCTTTGACGTGTTATGACGTCACATCGGCCATGTTGTTCAGTGCCGGAGATATACAGTTTATTATATTAATAGAATAACCGTTTATAAAACAGTTTTTAATTATTATTAAGTTGTACATTCTTTTACTTTAAATAAAAAACATTTGAAATTACATCTTTCAACAAATATCACTACCAAAACAATGCAAAATTAAATGCGCAAATTCTAGACGCCACTGGATTGATCATCAGCTTTGATTTTACCCAGTCTTGCCAACTTTTCTCCGTGGAGTGCCCTTCCTTGCGTCCCCGACCTCGAACCGCCTAAAAGTTGAGGATATGTCGCAACCTTATAAATATAAACTAACCTTGGGCTTCCCTTTCTTTCCCTTCGTCGGGCTGTGGGAGCGATCTATCCACAAATATACAGGATGTTCTTTAAATACATGATAATTGAACTCATTTAAAGAAAAAAACTTCATATTATGGACATATGCCCTAAACGTCTTAACCAACATTCATAATTTTATGATAAACATTAAGACAACAATCCTAATAGGCAAAGGGGTGAGGCAAGCGAGAAATGAAAATGGAGGACTTACTTTTTGACCTTGGTCGATAGTATGCACCCAACGACGTTGGTCTCTATTTACCTGTGAAACTGAGGTGCGGAAATGAATAGTCTACGCTTCTACAAACAAAGCACAGCCTACCCATATTGTCTTTAAAAACACTTTCTAATCACCAACAAACACCAGAAAATACACACAAAAATGATTGATAAGCTTTACTTGATCACTTTTGGCTTTCCAAATTGTCAAATGACAGAAACCAACAGAAATGACAAAGCAAAGGGGGCGTCACCCACAAGCGTTTAGGAAGAGTTCATTCATGTTTTATTTACGATGGAGTAAAAATCCCTGGGCGGCGTTGCCGGGATTAACAAATAATCACGTATTTTTAGAATTTTGCTTCTTTTTAAAGATAATAACTTATAATATTTGAACATATTTTTTTATTATGATATCTAAAAATGATAAAAATATATGTATTGTTTATTTAAAAAGTTATATTACAAAACTCTTTAATATAGAGGCTTATCCAACAACTACTTGTGGTTAGTAAGTTTGGAGTGGAAAAATTAAATTTGGCAAACCGCATTTTAGCGCTTTTACTGTGATGTATTGATGACAACAGCTCAAACATAAACAAACCTGGTCCATACGTCGTTGGTCTTAACTTTGGAGATACAGAGTGTTAACATTTTCAAAAACCAAAACATTTCGAAAACACTTATTTTATACTGGATATAAACCTTATATAAATAGGTTTTTAAGAAATTTGTTACATAACTGCTAATAAAAAATAATAAAACCTAATTAAAAAAAAAAGATCCCGCAATGTTTCTTTTATGGTCAAAAAATATGCAATTAAGTGAGTTTTATTTTTTTTCCTTAAACTAAACAAGATACGAAAAAAAAACTTAAACAAACTAATACAAAATTCGTTAAAGGGTGTTTAGGATATTTAAAAAAATATTTATTTTTTTTTTTGAATATCCACACTCTGCAGCTCAAAAGTTGAGATCTTTAGGGCATATGTCTATAGGAAGTTTTTTTGCTTCAAATGAATCCAAGAATCACCTCCTTAAATATAAGTATTTAAGTTCTGTGCTAATTTTCTCTAAGCTAGATCAAGACACCCACGGTACGTGTGTGAGTATGTATTTAGGCTTTTAGCGTTCGTGGATTGTTTAAAAAATTAAAAAGCAAACCTTTGCGGTCTTGACCCCTCCAGGAATAAAGAAGTCCTGAAACTGACCTAGTTCCTAGTCCCTTGACTAGATTATACAGTGTGGTTCATTAAATGTGGAATAAGTGGGAAACTTTTTTAAGCCTTTCTCATGCGGTCAATTTGATTGAATCCATATTGATATTGATCAATACCTAATATTAAACGTGTAAGGAGTACAATAAAATAATATTATTGACGGCAATAATATTAAAGACAATAAATCCTTGTAACAAATTCTAAAGTTCAAAGAGTTTATAGTGTTAAAATAAAATTCATTTAATCGCACCTCTCTCATTAAAAAAAAATATAACTTTAACACGTCGTACTTTTTAAGACACCCCATAAAGGCAAAAATATTTCTTTACCATGTCCTTGTCCGACCTCTTTATGATCTCCTATTTATTTATTTTTTAAACCCCATGGTTATTCAGCTACACACCGTGTCAAATATGCTGGGCCACCCTGTATATCGATAACCTTAAATTTTAATTGTGCAAGGCATTATAAAGCACCATGTTATAACGACTCCTAAATTAGGTTATTTTAATATATAATATACTTTCGTGGAAAAATCGTATTTTATAATAGGAAAATCCTGCATATTGTGTATTTTTAAATTTAAATGGTAAATTTCTATTTTTAAGACAAACAATGTTTATCGACGTTTGCAAAAACATGTTGACCGGTTAATTTACAAAACAAAACAAAAGAATGATTTATAAATATTAATGATTAGTAGTATAAAACATGTGATCTTTATTTTTTTAACAATATCTTAAGTTAACTGTTAAATTTCAACATAAATCTACACTTATTAAGAATTTTCCAATCTATCTTCATTATTATGCAATATGAATTTTCAGAAATAGAAAAAGACAAAGTATAGAAAATATTTGAAAGTATTTCTTGCAAAAAAAATAACAGTAGCCGCTTTTTCTTTCTGAAGACGTAACACTAAGTTAAAAAATAAAAATTGATTTTTAACCTTAGCATTAAATTTTGTTGTAAGGTGCAAAAACCTAAATTTAAGCTAAAAAGTTTAAAAAACAATTTTTAGTTTAACTTTAATCTTATTCTTAAAAAGGTTTGTAAATTTTTTTAAAACCAAAAATTCATATTAAATTAAAGAAAATTATTAATTGCGCATGTACGTAAAGCAGAGCCATATTATCGCCGTAAAATAATTTTATATCGTCATCATATATCGTCATAAATAATGTTTTTTTTTAATTTGCAGCACAGCCATTATATTGCAACAAAAAATCATAGCCTCCCTATTTTTTAGAAGATAATTATCGTCTTCATAACTATGCATTTATTATTTCATTTTAGAAAATTGTATATACTTAATTTTTGTAGAAATAATACTAAAACAGTATAAATTCTTTTTCAATTTCTTAGTCATCCAAGTTCATTATTACTAATAATTTTCACTAATTTCTAATAAATTTATTTGCAAACTGTCAAATTTTAAAACTAGTGACACATGAACTAAAAGAAATAATGACGAAATCAAAGGTAACTTGACCGTTTGGTACAGTTGTTGTCGAGTTTACTGGTACATTGCCTAAATTGATATTTAAGTTTATTGTAGTAGGCGTTAAAACAAAACACTAATTCAAAGTGTGAAAAAAAAGCTTCGAAGTGACAAAGTTACTTTTTCCTACGACCACTTGTGAAAATAGCAAATAGCACACTGGTTTCATGCATAGAAAATGCGTTATATCACACTAGTGTTGCAAAGTACTTTACAACACTCGTGTGATACATATTATGATGTCATTCTAAAAACTGCTATTGGTTTTGCAAGTGACATATTTATTGTAGTTTAAGGTAAGTAAAAAGCTTTTTACTTACCTTAAACAGTAGAACCCAAATTAGCGAAAATCATCTTATTGACGTTAAGTTACTGCACAGTATAAGCTTTCTTCCAATATTGAAAAGAGTAATAATAACATTTCCGAAAAAATAAAAACATAAACAAAAATAGACATAACCACAAAAACAACTTTCACTGACAGCTCGCTCAGTGGCACAGTTAGTGTATTCCTTTTACCTCGTAGAACCGTTCTGAACCGTTCTCTGAACTGTCAATAGTGTCAAGAACGGTTCTACAACATGAAGAAATGTCAAAAAATTGTAAAAGGAACACTTATGGTGTCGTTCAGGGCGGTTCTGGAGCTTAAAAGGAATACAGCAAGTGTTGTCAGAGGGTTTTCCAGTGACGAAAATTTTGGTGCATCACGCTCCAGAGCATGAAGCTCTTGAACTGCTCTGAAAAGTTAGTCACTGGAACGCATCCGCAAGGACAGAAAGCTCCAGCTGGTAAAAAAACTTAACCTTACTTTAAGTAATTTTAAAATTTCGTTTTTGTTGTGAAAACAAGGTGGATTAATGAATTATTTATTTATTCTCTCTTTGCTAGTTTAGATAGCTATGGAAATTAACGTTGAATAAATGTTGAATGAACAAATAATAATTTTAAAGATCTATCCTTACCTTAATAAACAAACTTTTGACGTTTGGAGCACGAAACACCTAAAGGGGGTTGGTGCATGAGAGGCAAGGGGAAAGGAAAACGGAGCAGTTAAGGTGCATAAGACTTTCCGTCACTGGAACGCCATAAAGTAGAACGAAATGCTCCTGAGCTACTCGGGAGCGCTCTGTTTGCGTCACTGGAAAGCCCCTCAGGTAAGTAAATCAAATTAAAAATCTCCCTCCTACCTTTGAGCACGCACCTTATAGAGGCAGCCTTGCCGCTTGACCGTTCGACTTAAAGCGCCAGAGAAAAAAGCCTATAGATCAAATTCCTTTCTCTCTTTCTTCGTGTACTCAAACAACTAGTTAAATATTTTTTTTTAATCCCTAATTAAACCAAAGGCTAATACACACTTTATGAATCCACTTTCTTTTATCCATTCATAAATAGAATCAGACCCTTCCGACGTTGGTAAATGCTTTTCATAAATGCTTTCCATATTTTGCATGGTAACTGACGTTTGGTAGTCGTTTTTTCTTACTTTTAGGACTTTAGGTTATGCATTTACAATTTTCATATTTTTTATTTTTTCTTAAAAATATGAGGAAAAACTGTAATTTTTACTTAATTTTACATGTGATGTTCAGTTTCATTAACTCGTTTTACCAATTTTACCCCACCCAGCACCCCTTTTCACTCCCCGGTCCCGTGAGTTTGTTTACTGATATTTTTTAAAAAACGGAATATTTTGGATATGCACCACTTACATTTTATTTAGAAGAGTGTCTACAATATATAAGTATCGATAATTTTTAAAAAACCTTTATAATAGCAGAAAACCGTATTAAACAATTACCGTTATTACCTAACAAAACCATACAATTTTTATTAAGTGAGGGCCTTTTTAAATTCCAAAATGAGAAAAGTTATATAATGCTTCTGGGTAGGTGATTTTCGATGTAAAAATATTGTCAAAACAGTATAATAGAGCAGTGAGGAAAAGTACATATCACACTAGTGTTGCAAAGTAAATATCACCCTAGTGTTGCAAAGTTCTCAATTGTTTTTTATTTTTCTGAACAGACAAACTTTATTTTTTTTTTTGGTGAATAATTTGTGGTCGTAGGAAAAATAGTGTACAGTACTCGTGTGAAAATGACTTTCTTACACTCGTGGGTTTGTCGCACTCGGCTAACGCCTCGTGCTACAATATTCCCACTCGTGTGAAATTAGTCATTTTCCACACTTGTAATGTAATATACTATTTTTTAACACTTTATGGAGTGTACTAGAATGAAGTATTTTAACTTCATGCTAACGATTAAAAAAACAGCATTTTTTTAACGGTCGTGGAAAAATATAATTAATGCCCAACAAAGTAGTCGACTAATATAATATATTAAAAAAATACTCCATGTCGTAGACATGGTAAAAATCTATATGCTGATTCAGAAACTACAGAATATACTCATTAAACTAATATGTTTATATATTTTGTACGACAAAAATAAAAAAGTTGAGGGGTGTAAGCTCATAACTTGACTTTCGCTGCATTGACTAGAAACTGAATATGATATTTAAAATCAATAACATGATATTACAAAATATGTGATATTATACTGTACAAAACAGACTACATTTTAAATTGTATACAACAACAAACTTGAAAGATAACAAAAACATATTTTTTATTATTTAAATTTTTGCATTAATTAAGGTTGGATAAACCAAATCAGTGGTTTTTCCTTTTCTTGTTTTATCATTCTGCAAAATTGTATAAAACTCGGCTTGTAAATTTATAAAAGACATATTCAAATCAAATTTGGACGAAGCAATAAGTATATTAACATACCTACAATGAAAACTGTCGTAATTTTGTGTCTAGGTGTCGCTGCTGTCTTGGTAAGTAAAAATTTATATTATAATAAAATTTAAAATGTAATAAAGGGTGTTTTCTCACTGGGGAAAAAAATTAAAGGACTTTTATGAGTAAATTAAAAAAAAGTTCATACAGTGAACGCCAGAAAAGTTAAACCATATGGAAAACTTTTTATTTTTGATTTCTCAAAAAACTTTATTTTTAATTTAAATCTCTGTATATATCCAAACTCTCAAAACATTTAACAACATTTAAATAACTTATTGCATATACGAGGTAGGTTCAAACTAACGAATATGACACATGAGAAAACTACCTTCATTTTTGAACTTAGAGAAAAACATTATTTGGCAAACTTGTTTAATAATAAAAGGTATGGCATATTTTAAAAGCCGAGCCTTCTATTAAAAAAAACGGTTCCAA
The DNA here is from genome assembly GCA_014170235.1 of Listronotus bonariensis. NCBI lineage: Eukaryota > Metazoa > Arthropoda > Insecta > Coleoptera > Curculionidae > Listronotus > Listronotus bonariensis. The sequence continues at coordinate 48,375 of JACEGR010004456.1, forward strand.
CTTACCACACTTATAGAGATTAGATCGAACCAAATTAACTGCCCTAACTTATCCTTGTTGCCCTTAAATTTCAACAAATTGTTAAATCTTTGTTATTTCCAAGTTAAGTATATTTAGATCACTTCAAAAAACAAAAGTAAATTCTTGCTTTTTTGTGGTTCAATTAGGCTAAAATTTAAAAGTCTCCCAAAATTAATGTTCTACGTCATTTTTGCCTTATAAAAAAGTCTTTACATTTTTAAATTTGCTATCATATCTTTGTTTTTATTTAAATTAATAAAATATTTTTTCCACTACCGATAAAAAAATGCTGTTTTTAACCGTTAACATGAAGTTAAAGTGTTGAAAAAAGTAACTTTTTTAACACTTTGAATGCCTATTACAATAAACTTAAATATCAATTTATGCAATGTAAACGCGACATCAACTGAACCAAACGGTCAAGTTACCTTTGAAATCGTCATTATTTCTTTTAGTGCATGTGTCACTAGCTTTAAAATTGAACAGTTTGCAAATAAATTTTATAAAAATTATTGAAAATTAATAGTAATTATTAATTTGGCTAACTAAGAAATTAAAAGGAATTTATACTGTTTTAGTATTATTTCTAAAAAGTTAGTACATACAATTTTCTAAAATTAAATAATAAATGCATAGTTATAAAAGGATAGTTCTCTCTTAAAAATAAGAAGGGTATGATTTTTTGTTGCAATAAAATTGCTGTGCTGCAACAATTAAAATTAATATGTTTAGATAAATAAAACATGTATTTAATGGTATTTTGGGAAATTTTTATACGCTCGTGGAAAAAATATAGTATGTACCACATGAATAAAGTATCTTTTTTGACTCATGGGTTTGCCGAACTCGCCTAACTGTGCTGTCAAACTTACCATTCGTAAAAAAAGTATCACTTTATGCACCTGTTACATAAATAGCCTTATATGAACTTTTAATGAACCATAATTCCTATAAAGTTCAATTTTTGAACATTGTAATAAAATATCAAAAAATGAATTTAAATTTTTTAAAAGTAAAGACGTTTTAACGGCAAAAGCAATCCGAAACATTAATGTAAAGGAACTTAAAAAAAAATCTGGAAAACTAAGCAAGCTACGCAAAAATATTATGAAACTAAAGTTGTATTTTTGATATCCTTACTTAAAAAATATAAAAACTGCGCAAAAATCAGTGGCGCACATTATTTTTGACAGAAAGGTTGGTTTATGTGCTACTCGAGGCGTATGTACTTAATTAATTTAACTTTTAAGGCTGAATAAGCTTCTTGACGTTGTTAATAAAACTGCCAATTTTATTCAAATAAAATAAGATGTATTATGGGTAACAAAAGAAAACCAATTAAAAAAAACACCATGTATCTTGGAAAGAATGCATTCCCAGATCTATGTTTATGAAGCTTTGTTTCATAAAATTAGCTTAGAAATGAGCCGTTTTTCTTCTTTACGGCAACTAAAAACACCTTGTATATATAGCTTAGCTATCATTTTAACACTAAGAAGCTCCTTTTTAACACGCTTTTATTAGCTTGGGTTGTATCTATCTATCTATGTAACGGAATCTTTGAGCCTAATTTTTCCAACTCCCAGCGATTCAATTTCTTTGAAACTTTGCACACGTATCATGGACCGATGACAATGCAATAATTTAAAAACAGTATCCCGTTATCCTGATTAGGACCGCCAGGATAAATAAATTCCTTTACAGATCCTCTGTGTCCTAATACTACTCTTGACAAAATGGCGAAGGAATTTTTTACTGAATAAACTGGAGCATTTATTTTTAAATATTTAACTTTAGTTAAAAATTTGGTTTTGTATTAGAATCGTGTGAGATCTTTAGACGGTATGCGGATTGAAGAACTGGACTGCTCTAAGTTAACGGGAAAAACCCCATGCAACAGTGAAGCTTTAAATGAAAAGATGAGATTACGAAATAGTTCGTAAAACATTTCAATATCATATGACCGCAGAAAACTAATTGATATATCGAACTAAAAAATGAAAAATAAATAATAGTTTAAAAAACTAAAAAACACGCTTTTATATGCAACCAAACAAAAAATTAGAAAATAATTTTTCATTACAAAGAGTTTGTCACTTCAGAGTAAAAAGCGTGGGGTGTGCATTTTACTATTTTTTCATAACTTTTCCCTCATATATATTTGCAAATAGAATAATTATAACATTTAATATATTAAGCACCCCACGCTTTTATTCTGAAGTGACAAACTCTTTGTAATGAAAAATTATTTTCTAATTTTTAGTTCGGTTGCATATAAAAGCGTGTTTTTTAGTTTTTTAAAATATTATTTATTAACTACATTGTTAACAAAATAGAATCGCAATATTAAGGAAATAAAACAAGATAAAATCATAAAAAAGTTTTTGCATAATTTCTTAAAATCTAAAAGTTTTAGACTTTTTTAGTATTTGCTTAAATATCACAGAAGTATAGAAAATACTTAAAAGAAGGTTTTATTTTTTTTTATTTAACTTTGTTAAACGTTTTTCCCTTTCGCTTTTTCTTTAATGCGTTTTTTTTCTTTTATATTACTATAATGACCGCTTTAATGTCGATTCTCATAGCAGTGGAATATTAGCGCAGTGGATCCCGTAGGAAAAAAATAGTTTTTTTAATAGACAAAAAAACAATAAGAAAATTGTATTGAAAGGTCTCAGTTACCAGACAATCATTAAAAAAATATATATAATATAAATTATTTTAGTACAACGCTTTTTCCAATTTCCTGAAAAATTTGACTTAGCGTTTTTAATATTAACTATAATAATTAAAATATATTAAAAAACCAACAAAAATAGTTTTGTAAAAAAGAAAAAAAATGTTAGGAGGTCTCAGTAACGAGAGTATCAATAAAAAACAAGTTTATGTAAGTCGGTGCAGTAGAACTATTCACCAACTTTCTGAAAATTTCGGCTTCGCGTTTTAAATACATATTGTCTATTTAACTAAGATTCTGAATCTTTCTCAAAGCATATCTTGACTTTCGTTTTTACGCCTTTTTTAAGTGTTTAAAATAAATATATGGGAAATTTAAAATAATTTAAATTTCAGGCCGGCTCATTTCAACAGAAATATAACGAAGTACATCAGCATTGTCAAAGCGATCCCACCCTTTTTGTAGACGATGAAATTTTCGCAAAATTGAAAAGAGGTGAAAAACCAACACTTCCATCCAATTTTGGGGCGCATGCTCATTGCATGTTGGAAGGTTTGGACCTACAGGATCATCAAGGCCATGCTTTAAAAAATGGTATTAAACAAGCTGTTCAAAGACATGTTTCAGACTCAGGCAAAGTTGGTCAAATCGTAGATGAATGTTCCACTAACGAAAGTACCAAAGAAAAGACTGCTCTACAAATTTTTAGTTGTCTGAGCAAGCATCATATTAATATTGGACAATTGTAAATTTTTGTTGTAGATTTTTTATCAAATATATTTTAATATATTAAAAATTCCTAATGTATTTATTTCTTTTAACCTGTGTTAAATATTCTTTAGAAATAAAATGGTTATTAAAACCATTTCTCAAAAATGATTTTCCTATACTTGTTAACTACTTTATAAAAACCCGGTTTAATAAGAAAGTGTTTTAAGTTAAAAGACAAGTTTTTATACAGACTGTTTACGCATGGGGTTTACTAGAGGACAAATCGATAAAAAGAAAAAAAATCTAAAGAAAATTATTCTTAATCAAAATGTTTGCATGTAATGTATGAGATATTTTTCTTGTGAGCTGGAGATTTAAAATGTAATATTAGTGAGCTATGGTAGCGTTAATGACAGATGCAGAAGAACATACATTTCTTTAGCATTTGATTGTCTTTTAACGCCATTATAACCAACCAATAATAACATTATTTACATCTGCAGCCTGTTAGCCAAACAAAAATATTTTATTGAAAATTCCACAGCACTGCTTTTTCGCCAATCAAATGTGTAGTTTTGGTTGCATTACAATGAGAACACAAGTATTTATCGGATTTTTTTCTCCTGCCTGAGGTACGCTGGAGCGAATTATAGTGACATTTTTTTAACATAATCATTGAATTTGTTTTAACGTCATATCTGTCATTCACATACATAATTAAACAAAATGTCATTTTGTATCAGTTGTAGTATTTCAGACATAACATAATATAAAATAATGTAAGGTTTTAAGACTCTAAATGACAATTTTATACAACTACAGTTAGTTAAATAATATCATATGACTAAATTACTAGACACAAGTGAAGAGCAAACGAAAGCAAGGTGTGGGTCTAAAAAAATTAAATAAACTATTTTTACCAACTGTAGTAATATAAAGTGTATATATAATATAAAGAATAAACAATGATAAGCTCTAAAATTACATATATTTGCAACTACAATTGGTAAAATGGAAAATATTTATTTTATAGTAAAATTTTTAAAGCTCGTGTCAAAGTTCCAACATTACACTTAAACGAATATTATTTAACACAAACTTCTGTGAAATTTTTCTAACCGAACACCACACGTGCTTAAATTATTCCGGGAAATTCTGGCCACGAATAGTTTTTAAAATTCCTCCCTTGCCTGCGGCCTCGGGATAATTTTCTAAAATATTAGTGGCCTTGAAAAAATCTCCGAAAATAAATTTAAGCACTAGTAGTATTACAAGTGAAAATATGTCGAGACTACAACTTTTGTGAATAGGTTAAACACCCCGTATTAACATTTTGTATATCTTTATAAATACTTAGTTGAATTGGGTTCTTTTAAACAGCAATTTTTCACAAATTAAATAATAAGGGATTTTTTTATAGAAAAATTAATAAATATTTTTGGGTCTGCAAACGTCATTTTTTGAGTATATTTAAATATGTCAAAAACGCTTAGACTTAGATATAGAACATGAAACACAAAATACACTTAGAATTTCGTGTAGAATCCAAAAATGGTAAAGTATATAGGGTGTTCCATTTAAAATACGAAAGATGATACGCACTTCCGGTATAACCGGAAGTCACAGAAACGTAAAATATTTGCCATATTTAGGATCGTAATTAAGTAAAACCAAGTACCAAAATGTAAAAATGTGTCTATGGTGGTTTTTGGAGATATTTTAAAAGGACACTTACCGTGAATGATAGTATACTTCAAATAAACAATATTATATTTTTTCTACTAGCGTGTGGAAAGCAGCATTTTTCCGCACGCAATTTCGTTTGAAAGGTAGTCACTTTTTTCCGTACACATGTGAAACGTACACTATGCCTCACTACTTTTCCGCAATCAAACCAAATATTGGTTAGTCGCAATGAAGGATTTTTATGTAACTTCATATTTAAAATGCAATTTGCATTGGTAGTATATAAGGTAGCATTGTGTTAAAATTAAAAAAAATAGTTTTTATGTTTACCTTACGCTCGTAGAAAAATAGCGTTCCTAACACGTGCCGAAATGCCTTTCCGCACTTGACCGCTTGACCGAACTTCGCTCGCGTCATTCGGTCAACTGCAATCGCGTGCGAAAAAGTGGCACTTTTAGCACTAGTTGGGAAATATACTATTAAATAAATTTAAATCAGAAAAACAATCTAATAGCTCTCTTATCACAAACAACATTAGATCAATGGAAATACCTTCTTATATTATCATTTCTGTCACACGTTTAAATTTACATAAATTACACGAAGATCTCTATTTGGGATTTTCTTAGTTCCACTTTGTTCAAAACTCGAGGTAAAAACAATAAACACACCTACCTTTATGCATCGTAAACAAAAAACATTTCTTGAAATGTAGCTTTATTAATTAAAGCTGGCAAAACCAGAAATAATAGTTTAATTACAAAGAGTATTTGTCACTTCAGAGTAAAAAGCGTGGGGTGTGCAATTTACTAATTGTTCCATAACTTTTCCCTCATAGATATTTGCAAATAAGCCCATGAGGGATAACAGTTATGAAATATAGTAAAATGCACCCCACGCTTTTTACTTCTGAAGTGACAAACTCTTTGTAATGAAAAATTATTTTCTAATTTTTAGTTCGGTTGCATATAAAAGCGTGTTTTTTTAGTTTTTTTTAAACTATTATTTATTTTTCATTTTTTAGTTCGATATATCAATTAGTTTTTTAAAAATAAATGCTCCAGTTTATTCACTAAAAAATTCCTTCGCCATTTTGTCAAGAGTAGTATTAGGGACACAGAGGATCTTGTAAAGGAACTTATTTATCCTGGCGGTCCTAATCAGGATACCGGGATACTGTTTAAATTATTGCATTGTCATCGGTCCTTGATACGTGTGCAAAGTTTCAAAGAAATTGAATCGCTGGAAGTTGGTAAAAAAAAATTAGGCTCAAAAGATTCACGCTTACATAGATAGATAGATAGATAGATACAACCCAAGCTACTAAAAGCTGGCTGGCTCATAGTGGCTATGACAGATATCAGGTACCAAAAGCTACTTAATTGACACTTAACTTTCGTCATTTTGTAAAAGCTGAATTTTATACTGTATAAGCAATGTTAAAGGTATATCGGCCAGTAGCAACAACAAAGAATGTGCGATTAATCATCCAATCCGAAATGTTTACATGGCGATATTCACGTTAGACTGTCTCTGTCTTGCACTGCTTATGTGTTATTTCATTTAGGTGATTCTGTATGTTGCTACCAACCATCTACCTATTAGAAGATATTTTCTTAGTCACCAGACAGTTTTGACAGTTCCAACCCCTTGTCAGACAACATTTTGTGGTGGCTGAATTGTCCGAGAAAGTCCAATATTTCTGGTATTTAACAAGATATTACAAAAAGTTGTAGAGTTTCCAAATCGGCATGTCCTGAAAATATTTTGATGTATACGAGAGTGTCTTAATTTTTTTTTTAAACTAACCTCACAGCAATAACTTTTTTGGAACACTCTTATACATTGAAATATATTTTAGAGATGCCTATTTGAAAACACTACAACTCTTATAAAAGACTTTGTCATAGCTTGTTAAATACCAGAAATATTGGGCTTCCTTGGACTATATAAGGCCACCCCAAAATGTTTGTCTGCCAAGAGGTTGAAACTGTCAAAACTGACTGGCGACTGAAGAATGATCTTTAATAGGTACCTCCAAGCAACATATATTAAATTTAGCTTTTACAAAAACGACGAGAAAGTGAAGTTTCAAGTAATTAACCTCTTGGTACCTTGCACCTGGTAAAATCCAAGTAAGAAAGTGTCTCCTAGTCTATAAGAAATCGTTTTCCTTAGGGTGATTCCAAAAACATATGCCATCGCTTAAGGGGAGATTCCTTAGCCAAATAAGACAATAATGTCATATGAACATGGATCCACAAATGCTTTGTTTCCAAGATACAGGGCGTTTAATTTTTTATAATTTTTCTTGAGTCGAATGGCCACCGAGGTCACTCAGACATCAATTTCCTAGATCTTTATCTCTGGGAACATGTTAAAGCAATTGTATACAAAAGAGTCGTGAATACGAGGCAGGAATTGTTACAAAGGATAGAGGGGGCATTTAAAACAACAAGACAAAATCGTCCTATTTGCACAGAAGTACGCAAATCTTTAGGACGAAGACTAAGAGCATGCAACGAAGCTTTTTAAGTTAAATTGCAGGTTAGTTTTTTTCTTTTTTAATTAAAGCACTCTTTGTTGATTTTTATAACTTAACGTAGAGTGGAGGTCAGTAGCTGCAGCTCGTATTAAAATCGCCAATATCCCGAAAACCAAACGAAATTCGAAAAAATGCTAACAGACAAGTTTTGTTAATTGCACTATCAAAATGTACATGTTTTAATAAAAAAATATTTTGTGTCTACCCCACAAGTACGCCTCCTGGTAAAAATATAGCAAATTCCTTATAGTCAAAATATACCTACTAATAAATGTACCTTATGTCCCAAATTTTAGCCAAATCACTGGCGTAGTTTAAAAAATATTCAAAAAAAAAAAAGAAAAATTAAACGTCCTCTATCTTGGAATCAAAGCATTTCGGACCCATGTTCATATGACATTTTTGTCTTTTTTTGGCTAAGGAATCTCCCTTAAGCGATGGCATATGTGTTTTGAATCACCCTGTATTTGGAATTTTTTGACGTGGTTGTAACAAAATAACAATGCTTTGACAACATCAAAACATTATATTCTAATAGACCAGGGGCTCAATCACATTTTTTGACTTCAGGGGATAAAAGTTTTTATTTTGTTAGTTTTCAATAAAATGTCAAGCACCAAAATTTTAAGAAAGCCACAAAAAAATATATTTGCCTCCCAACATCCGAAGATTATAGACATTTCCTTAAAAAAATATTAAAAATTATTAGGAAAAAAATTGGTCCAAAGAAAATAGTTTAATGGTAAAAAGTTATTCAGATAAAAACGTACTTTAAGACGATTGCAAACCCAAAGAACAAAGTGTACTTGCGAAGCAGGAAATAGCAAGTAAGTTTAAAAAGCTTGCAGGTGCCTTAAAATAATTGATATAAATTCAATATAAATACGTTATATTTGATTCTTATTACAAATTATAATTTTTTAGGACTATTTTTTTATAACATTAGTGCAATTTAATTTTACACATCGTCTATTAGAACATTGGTATTATTATTATTTTAGCAAGTGCTACAAAAGTGTATGCACTGTAATTTCTTCAGTTAAGTTTTTCAAATTGGTTAAAAACACCTTGTCACTAAACAAAACTTACAGTCCCAAATGAATTAAATTAAATTTCAACTCTAATTTAATGACAATTTCATTTTTATTTAACCAGATATTAGCCTATTTCCAACAAGGTATATATATTTAGAAAAAAAATCGCCTGGCATTTTGTGGTTAGGTTAAAATTATACAAATCGAGATCCCTACTTTGGCATTCAAAGCTTTAGACACTTCTATTGTTTAATGGGTTGCCTATTATTATGAAAAGCATTTGCTACAAAATAATGTCTATAAATAAACTAATAAACCCTTAAACATAAAATTAAAATGAATGTTATTAAAAAAAAAGTGTGTTAGCACTGGTAAGTCAAAACCTTTAATTTGTTAAAAATATACTGTAAATTTCTTTTCAACAAAAATTAAGCATCTGTCATATGTACTTTTCCTACGACCACTTGTGAAAATAGCAAATAGCACACTGATTTCATGCATAGAAAATGCGTTATATCACACTAGTGTTGCAAAGTTACTTTACAGCACTAGTGTTGCAAAGTACTTTACAACACTGGTGTGATACATATTATGATGTCATTCTTAAAACTGCTATTGGTTTTGCAAGTGACATATTTATTGTAGTGACAGTAAAAAACTTTTTATTTACCTTAAACGGTAGAACCCAAATTAGCGAAAATCATCTTATTTTATATTTATTAAAATTTACGAAAAAATAAAAACATAAACAAAAATAGACATAACCACAAAAAACAACTTTCACTGACTGGCACAGTGTTGTCAGGTAAGTAAATCAAATTTAAAATCTCCCTTCTACCTTTGAGCACGTACTTTATAGAGGCAGCCTTGCCGCTTGACCTGATCGACCTAAAGCGCCAGAGAAAAAAGCCTATAGATCAAATTCCTTCCTCTCTTTCTTCGTGTACTCAAACAACTAGTTAAATCTTTTTTTTAATCCCTAATTAAACCTAAGGCTAATACACACTTTATGAATCCACTTTCTTTTATCCATTCATAAATAGAATCGACCGACCCTTCCGACGTTGCCAAATGCTTTCCATATTTTGCATGGTAACAACTGACGTTTGGTAGTCGTTTTTCCTTACTTTAAGGACTTTAGGTTATGCATTTACAATTTTCATATTTTTATATTTTTTCTTAAAAATATGAGGAAAAACTGTTATTTTTACTTAATTTTACATGTGATGTTCAGTTTCATTAACTCGTTTTACCAATTTTACCCCACCCAGCACCCCTTTTCACTCCCCGGTCCCGTAAGTTTATTTACTGATATTTTTTAAAAAACGGAATATTTTGGATATGCACCACTTACGTTTTATTTAGAAGAGTGTCTAAAATATGTAAGAATCGATAATTTTTAAAAAACCCTTATAATAGCAGAAAACCGTATTAAACTATTAGCGTTATTACCTAACAAAACCATACAATTTTTATTAAGTGAGGGCCTTTTTAAATTCCAAAATGATAAAAGTTATATAATGCTTCTAGGTAGGTGATTTTCGATGTAAAAATATTGTCAAAACAGTATAATATAGCAGTGAGGAAAAGTATATATCACACTAGTGTTGCAAAGTAAATATCACCCTAGTGTTGCAAAGTTCTCAATTGTTTTTATTTTTCTGAACAGACAAACTTTAATTTTTTTTTTTGGTGAATAATTTGTGGTCGTAGGAAAAATAGTGTACAGTACTCGTGTGAAAATGACTTTCTTACACTCGTGGGTTTGTCGCACTCGGCTAACGCCTCGTGCTACAATATTCCCACTCGTGTGAAATTAGTCATTTTCCACACTTGTAATGTAATATACTATTTATCAGTGTCGTCTATAAGGGACTTATTGCAAATAGGGTGTCTCATTAGTGGTCTCATTGAAAATAGGGTGTCTCTAAAAGGTCTGTACTAAAATGCTATCACAAATTCCTTTGGCCAAAATATAACGATCTAATGCTATCTTCGTCAAAAAGTTGATCGTTTGCAAGATACAGGGTGTCATATTTAATTTGATTTTGATGAATAAATATTGTATTTATTAATAGGGTTTTTTGACAACGGAATCAAAGTATGCTAATGTTTTTGTTATAAAATGTGGAGGGAGCCACTTGCAGTCCTTGATTAGGTTTAAAGTGTTATAATTTTTTTCATTAAATTTTAGTAGAAAATTTTCATCCTCTAATATTTTCTTCACAAAAAGGTATACTTAATCAATATCGCTACGAATAATATTTTTGGAGGTATGTCAGATTAAACATTTTATTCCGTACAAATTTAATTGCTTTCCTTTACGCTTTATCTAGGCTACTTGGTAGTGTCCAAAAGGTCTTCACAAATTGCCACCACAAAACCTTTGGTCCAAAATACAACAATCTAATGCTTGGCCTTAGTCGAAAAGATGCTAGTTTGCAAAATACAGGGAACAAGTTTTCCTTTTTTTTTTACTTGGACACCCTGTATCTCCAAACTATCAACTTTGTAACAAAGGCAAATTGGGTTAAATCGTTGTATTTTGGCATAAGGAAATTGAAGTAAGTATGTAAAAGTTGAAACACTGATAAACATTTATTTTGCTTAAAATAATAAATAGGACGGTGTTTTATTTACTGTAGAATTAACAAACAACAAAGTTGCCCTATATCGGAATATTGGCGACGATATGATAAAACCAGCTTAAAAAAATCTAAGACTTTCTGCGAAAACCGCATTCCAATAACCTTACTTGTTTTAAAGTAATTTGCTTTTAAAATGGGTCTAAATAAATGTAATATGTATAATAATTAAAAAAATAAACTACTAATTATTTTTCAGGCTTTTTCAGTTCAAGAACGATGGGACCACGTGCACAGGGAATGCCAGAGTGATCCAGATCTCTACGTTGATGACAAAATTTTTGAACAATTAAAAAGAGGAGAAAATCCCAAGCTTCCCCCAATATGGAAGACCATGCTGCATGCATGTTGATCCATCTGGATCTTCTAGATTTTGATGGAAATGTTTTGGAAGATGGATTGAAAACGGTTGTTTTCAGAGATGTAAATGACTCTGCGAAAGCTAATCAAGTTGTAGCAGAATGTCAGAAAGAAAAATCAGCTCTTGGTCTATTTGGATGCCTTGGCAAAAATCGTATTAACATCGGCCAGTTGTAGATTTAGTTAAAAATATAGTTTTAGGTAAAATAAAGTTTAAGCAGCAAGTTTTTTCTTATTTATGCCTTTTGTGCTATTTGGCCCCCTAGATGCTATAATAAAAATGGTATTACAACGTGTCTTAAGTTCGCACCATATGGAAAACTTTATTATTATTATTAATTTAACGAAAAATGCTACTCCCTATAAAAAGCTTTGTATGGTCTTAAACCCAAAATGCAATAATTAGATGTTAATTTTTTGCAGTAGTATACGAGGTATGTTAATAAATTTCGCTTAAGATAAAAGTACCTTTGAATTTCATATTATCGAAAATTTTTATAAAGAAAAAATGTATAGGATTGAAAATATTATTTAAATATGCATCCTTGTTCATTTTCAAAAAAAAAATGTTTTTTTTCTATAAACGAACAAGTTTAAATATTTTATCGTTAACATTTTTCTTTACAAACATTTTTGATTTTATGAAAAATAAAGGTAATTTTCTCTTGAGCAAAATTCATATTTTTTGTATACCTCGTATGAAACTGCCAAAAATGTATATGTTATGATTGCATTTTGGGTTTTAGACCATGTAGAACTTTTTATAAGGAATAACTTTTTTAAAATTAGGAATAAAAAGTTTTTCATATGGTGAGATCGTAAGTAGACACGCTGTAAATAATTAGGCGTAAAAGCTTCTAAAAATGTCGCATACTTATTTAGAATGGTCTCATTCAAACATATACAGATTTTTTTTAACCGAAAGGGACCAGAATATATACAGGGTGTCCAATAACTATACCGACAAACTTTAAGGGGTGATTTTACCATAAAAAATAAAAACAAAACCTTATATTCATAAATATATATACCAAACGTCTCAGTCTTGAAACCACGGGATGTTAAAATTTTAAAAAATTTTGGATTTTTGCTTAGTTATAAGGTATTCGTCAAAAGCTTCAAAAAGAATGTGCCACAAGACCTCTTTTATTTAGTATTAATGCATCAATTTCTAATGCTAAAGTTATAATTTTCCCAAATGGTCCATTTAAAAAATGATAGAGAAGGGAGGATATTTAATAAATGAACTTTATGGTATAACCAGAACCAAGTAGACAAAGTAAATAAAATATTTTGGAACAAAAAAAATTAAAATTAAAGTTCTTAATAAAACTAGATAAAACCGTTATCAAAAATGTATAACATTCACTAGATATTGAATGGTTTACAACTTTTTCTATTTTTTAATCATACTTATTTCTATCCCTTTAGTTTTCAATTCCAATACATTTTCTACCATTTTCGGACACACTGATATTGCTAATTTTAATTTATTAAATAATAATTAGAAAAAAATAAATGTTTAGGTGCTATCAGCATAAGTTTAAAATTATGAAATTGTTTTGCTTATACAGGGTTGCGTCTTTTCGTTGACCTTGCGGGGTATCGCAAAAACTAAAAAGATACAACAAATCTGATTTCGTTTTTGGAAAAAATTCAGTGGTGTAAGTAAATCACAGCTAACTTAATTCGTTTTGGAGATACAGAGTGTTTTCCAAATGTCATTTTCATTATTTTCTTAAAGTGGCGATTTTTTTCTCGAAAACGAAGCAAGATACAAAGAATATACAGGAGACCAAAAGTTGCAATTTTAATTACTTAATCTTTATAAAATATAAAGACTTAGTAAAAAGTCAGTCGCCTAGTTTTTTAGGTAAAGTTGGTAAAGTTTTACAAGTGCTTTATAACATTAAATAAGTATACCAAACTTTATCTACATCGGTTAAAAGGTTTTAAATATTTTTAAAAAATATCTACTTTTTTAGGTTTAACGCCTTGTATCTCAGAAATAAAGCAAGTCCGGACATATGTTTTTTAAGAACTTTTGTTCATAAAAAACATAAGAAATTATCCCCTTAAGTTTCTTACCCAAGTTAGGAAACACCCTGTATACAGTGTGTCCAAGAATATGTGGGCAATCTCTCGGATTCATAGAGAATAAATGAAAATAATGTGACATGTCCCATAATTTTTTTTCCGAAGTCCCGTCTTACAGAGATATGTGTCCTTAAAGGACACCGCTATTTATCGTTTTTTTATCTTTGGACAAACCACCAAGGCTAAAAGCCTTTATACTAACGTACCGTGGGTGTCTTAAGGAATGTAAGAGGGAGTTTGTTGACACGGGACTTAAATAGTTAAAGATTTGGGGTGGAAGGAAAGACCTCCGTGGGCAGCAGGTTCCACATTCTAGAAACTCTAGGAATAAAAGAACAAACAAAGTGGGAAGTTCGGGGCCTGTCCAGTTGGACCGTATAGGGATGCATACGCGCGGCACACCGATTTTCCCTGGTGGGAACCGCGAGTGGGGGAACTATTTTGGACAATTCTTTAGAGTAGAAGCCATGAAAGTACCTATAAAAAGCGATAAATCCCCACAACCCGACGATGGGCAAGAGAGTGAAGCCTTTCTGTAAGTGAGGAGTTATTAATAAGACGAATAGCTCTTCTTTGGATGGAATTAAGAATGCTTAGGGTTGTGGGGGACGCCATGCCCCAGATATGAGAACATTTCTTAAATAACTTTCATAGTACTTGGTAGAATGGAATAAATTTTTAATATGATAAATGCAAATTGGAACTTTTTAAAATGGCATCTTTGTAAAACATTTGCTTTTATTAGTTCGCTAGGGAGACTAACCCTTACACATTGGTGTTAATGATTTTTGCACCCTGTATATTAAACAAATAAATATAGCATTTTTGGGTAGCCTAAACCCTAAGCTAAAAAACGTACTCTTGTTCGATGTCGATAAATTAAAACGGTTTCTGCAAAACCAAGTTTTTGTGTAGTGGGGACATCTAAAAACAATAGGCTATTTTGAAGATATGCTTTATATTGGTTAGGCAAATTCATTTTTTGGATAGTCTTTTTGTTAAGTACACGACTGGAAAGAATGGGGCTTCGGTCCTGGTCCCGAGGTATACAAGCTGACCCTCTTCATCCCTGTTTAAGCAACTCAAAAATGCTATATTTATTTCTTTGTTATACAGGGTGCAAAAATCATTAACACTAATGTGTAAGGGTTAGTCTCCCGTAGCGAACAAATGTCAAACTATTTTCAGTTTGCAATACTAAAAAATAATAAAATTTTAATCTTCTTAATTTAAATATAAGTTAATTTTTATTTTATTTTTTAACTAAATTTTAACATGACAACGGTGGCAGACTTGCCACCGAAACGTCGTTTTTAATTCGATTTTTTGGGTTTTTGGGGGTTTTTCTTTATTTTGTTTCAGGCGACCGGCCAGTTTATAGGGGTCAATAGGGCTAAACAAGGTCAGCTTGTATACCCCAGGACCAGGACCGAAGCGGTCCCATTCTTTTCAGGCGTATACTCAACAAAAGACCATCCAATAATAGGTTATTTTGTTGCAAATGGCACTAAAAACCTATCAAAATAGATTTCTTTTTATTTTCACGACACTAAAAATAATGTTGCAGAATTTTGAACGACTCCATAATCTTCAATAATTAAAGCTGAAGAATGATATTTTTGGGGAAATGTATTTTCTCATCAAGCAGGAATTTTTATAAAGAGACACTTTTTTTCGTAAAATTAATAATAAAAAAGTTTCCCATTATTAAGAACTATCATAATAATATCAGTAGTGAACTTTTCTGATTGTTATTATAGGTAATTTTGTTTTATTAAAGCAAATGGTTATTTGCACTAATTGATTATACTAAACTCGGTAACAGTCGGATGATAAACTTTGAACTCTTATTGGATAAATTATTTCTCTAGGGTCTATAAAAACGAAGGCAATAAATGATTTTGTTTATATACAGACGCGATTACTAAAGAAGGTCAAACGAAAAAATATTAAGATGAAATTTCTTATTTTGATTAGTGCCCTTTTTGTGATTGCATTGGTAAGGTTTATTTTTTATTATTATTTTTTTGCATTAGAATATCTGTTTCCATTACTTCAAAAATGGCCCTAATTTAAAACTTTTAAATGAAATACTGTATATTTTATCATTCCTGGATTCCTATAAACAAATTTTTAATAAAGAATGTAACATTTAAAAAATTTTTAAGCCTACTTGATTTTTAGAGCCATTTTTAATATTTCATCTAGGTGTCCCTGATTGGACGCAAATTAACCTAATGGTAGGTTTTATATCTGACATTTATTGCATGATATTTATGTCGGACAGAAATATAAACAATAAAAGAATCTATCAGACATAAATTTTTACTGTTTACATTGACCAGAATTGTCTGTCTGATATAAATATCATGCAATAAGTGTCAGATGTAAAGCTATCATAATACCCTAGTGATGTCAGAAACATTAAATCACAAAGTTTTGGTGACTAATATGAAAGATAGAAATAAAACAATTTGACAAATTGACATTTTCGTGTCTAAAATCCGACTAGAATGCGACCTGCAACCGTTTACCGAATAAAAACTATTTTTATATTACGCCGGCTACAGACGACATGCTAAGGCTTGGCAAATGTCCGTTCGTTCAAACATTCCCGCATCCCATCGTTGGATTTGCTTTGAGGCTGACAAAAACCGGGAAAAAACAAAACCGGTTAACCGGTTTTAAAAAACCTCACTTTCATTCCTTTTAATTCTACGTACTAAATAACGTCTGCCGCCCCCTAAAAACGCCGCCATAGGCTTTAGCCTACTCAGCCTTTGGATAAATACGCCACTGTATAAACCGAATCAACCAAAAACCTATTAATTGATATTCGAAGAACCGCTTTCGATTTTTGCCGATTATCCAAAAAAACCGGTATTCGAAAACCCATTTTCTGAAAAACCGGTATTTGAAAACCGCCTTTTTAAAACCGGTTAACCGATATTTGAAAACCGGTTTCAAATACCGGTTAACCGGATTCGAATACCGGTTTTCGGTTTTGGCCAAAACCGCGGTTAACCGAAAAACCGGTTTCGGTTGCCAGCCTAATTTGCTTTGCTATGTTTTGCATACACTCGATGCGGGAACGTTTGAACGAGCGGACATTTGCAAGCCTTGGCATGTCGTCTGCGGCCCGGCTTTAAATATAGTATTTAAACAAAAATATTTCCACGGGCTTGTTGCCTAAAAAAATATGTTTTGGTTATATTTAAATTTAGTGGATCAACCTCAACTCCTGAAACATCCTATAATGCCAATTTTATTTTTTTTACTCTTTATGACTTCAATATATCATACTTTGTTTTCTCTCTTTTATAAATAAAGCCTTGTTTTTTTTTAATTATTACTAATTTTTGGTAGGTACATTCACTATTATTTAAAAATACATATTTTATTAAATAGCTTAAGAATATAATACATATAAAAAAATTAAAATTGCTACTATACAAGGTGTAACAAAAACTGTGAGGATATTTTTTAAAATTTAAATATTGCTTTGACTTAAGGCTCTAATTAAATTTAAAAAATACCCTTAAAATTTTGTACACCCTGTATAGTGCCAATCTCTATTTTTTCCATAATATTTTAAGGCTATTACTTTAAATTTGTATTTTTAATAATACAGAATGTACGAAAAATAGTAATCATTTTTAAAAGTTAAAATTTAAAAATCTCCCATGGCTCAATTCATATTTTTTAAATTAATTGAAACTCGGTAATAGTAGGATGACAAATTGTGACATCCTACAAAGGCATATGCCTAAATACCAGAGTACCGTGGGTGTCGGGTTCTAAGATGTTTAACCCATCGTTCCCCCTGTTCCGTCAACGTTGTTCAAGCACTGAAACATGCAGTTATGCATTTCACAGCACTTTTAGGCAACGCGGTAGTGCCACCACGGTCGTTATTTTTAAATAACTATTACCTAAATTTGAACTCTAATTGAATAAATTATATTTGAAGGGTTTATAAAAACAATGACAATAAATGATTTTGTTTAAGAAGACCTACTTTTATTACTTACATTTTTAAAATTTACATTTATTCTGTGAGTAAAAAATAATTAGGACAGAATAAAAAACCTAAAATATAATTGAATTTATGTAACAAAGCGCAAAGTGGTACTTTTTTTACGAATGGAAGGTTTGACAAATCCACCAGCCGTGCAACCGAACTAAAATTAGAAATAATTTTCATTACAAAAAAAGAGTTGTCACTTCAGAGTAAAAGCGTGGGGTGTAATATATTAAATGTTATAATTATTCTATTTAGCAAATATCTATGAGGGGAAAAGTTATGAAAAAATAGTATCAAATGCCCCAGGCTTTTTACTCTAAGTGATAAACTCTTTGTAATAAAGATTATTTACTAATTCGATTCGGCTTGCATAAAACGCGTGTTTAGTTTTAAACTATTATTTATTTTCATTTTTAGTTCGATATATCAATTAGTTTTTAAAAATAAGTACTCAGTTTATTCACTAAAAAATTCCTTCGCCATTTTGTCAAAAGTGGTATTAGGATCTGTAAGGAATTTATTTATCCTGGCGGTCCTAATCAGGATAACGGGATACTGTTTTAAATTATTGCATGTCATCGGTCCTTGATACGTGTGCAAAGTTTCAAAGAAATTGAATCGCTGGAAGTTGGTAAGAAATTAGGCTCAAAGATTCCGTTACATAGATGAATAGTAGTTATAGATACATGCTAAATCCAAAAAAACTAGCTAACAAAGAATAAAAAATCCTTTTTTTAATAATTTTAGCCAAACTTTGATTTTAAATAATCCCATTTTTTTAGCCACATAAGCACATGCAAAGTGTTAACGACTAACTCAAATTATATTTATCGTAAATAAAAAATTTACAAAGAATACCCGCCAAAAAGTTGATAAGGTCAATACACTAGGAATTATAAATAATAGAAAAAAGATAAAGATGTACAGGGTGTTTTTATTTTCGATGGTTTTCTAGGGTAGGCACTTTTTACCTTGTAAAAGCTATACACAATTCTTCTTATGACGTCTTTATCTGCGTTATCAAGATTTCGAAATTTTGATTTGTTCGTTTTTGATTTAAAATAATACGTTAACACTGTATATGCATGTCCTTGTTTTTTAAATTCCAAGCTATTGTCAATGGTATCTAATTAAGGGTCGATACTGTTTTTATCTTCAAATGGTCTCCAGAAAGCCATTACTATAATAATAATAAACAAAAATATTTAAAAAATATTTAAAAAACTACTCCCAAAAAAGCTATGGACAAGAGCACACTGTTTTTATGCATAGAAAATGCCTTATATCACACTAGTGTTGCAATAGTATATTACATTACAAGTGTGGAAAATGACTAATTTCACACGAGTGGGAATATTGTAGCACGAGGCGTTAGCCGAGTGCGACAAACCCACGAGTGTAAGAAAGTCATTTTCACACGAGTACTGTACACTATTTTTCCTACGACCACAAATTATTCACCAAAAAATAAATAAATTAAAGTTTGTCTGTTCAGAAAAAATAAAAAACAATTGAGAACTTTGCAACACTAGGGTGATATTTACTTTGCAACACTAGTGTGATATATACTTTTCCTCACTGCTATATTATACTGTTTTGACAATATTTTTACATCGAAAATCACCTACCTAGAAGCATTATATAACTTTTATCATTTTGGAATTTAAAAAGGCCCTCACTTAATAAAAATTGTATGGTTTTGTTAGGTAATAACGCTAATAGTTTAATACGGTTTTCTGCTATTATAAGGGTTTTTAAAAATTATCGATTCTTACATATTTTAGACACTCTTCTAAATAAAACGTAAGTGGTGCATATCCAAAATATTCCGTTTTTAAAAAATATCAGTAAATAAACTTACGGGACCGGGGAGTGAAAAGGGGTGCTGGGTGGGGTAAAATTGGTAAAACGAGTTAATGAAACTGAACATCACATATAAAATTAAGTAAAAATAACAGTTTTCCTCATATTTTTAAGAAAAAATATAAAAAATATGAAAATTGTAAATGCATAACCTAAAGTCCTAAAAGTAAGGAAAAAACGACTACCAAACGTCAGTTACCATGCAAAATATGGAAAGCATTTGGCAACGTCGGAAGGGTCTGATTCTATTTATGAATGGATAAAAGAAAGTGGATTCATAAAGTGTGTATTAGCCTTAGGTTTAATTAGGGATTAAAAAAAAGATTTAACTAGTTGTTTGAGTACACGAAGAAAGAGAGGAAGGAATTTGATCTATAGGCTTTTTTTCTCTGGCGCTTTAGGTCGAACGGTCAAGCGGCAAGGCTGCCTCTATAAAGTACGTGCTCAAAGGTAGAAGGGAGATTTTAAATTTGATCTACTTACCTGACAACACTGTGCCAGTCAGTGAAAGTTGTTTTTGTGGTTATGTCTATTTTGTTTATGTTTTTATTTTTCGTAAATTTTAATAAATATAAAATAAGATGATTTTCGCTAATTTGGGTTCTACCGTTTAAGGTAAATAAAAGTTTTTTACTGTCACTACAATAAATATGTCACTTGCAAAACCAATAGCAGTTTTTAGAATGACATCATAATATGTATCACACCAGTGTTGTAAAGTACTTTGCAACACTAGTGCTGTAAAGTACTTTGCAACACTAGTGTGATATAACGCATTTTCTATGCATGAAATCAGTGTGCTATTTGCTATTTTCTACAAGTGGTCGTAGGAAAAAGTACTTTTAACACTAGTGTTTGCAAAAGTATAATATAAAGCTGTCATCGCTGTCATTGTTATTTAAAATAAATTTGGAGTTATCAGGCTGTTAATGGGATTTACATTGAAAAAGCCATGCAATATTTTTTTAATGAGGACCTTTTTAATTCTTAAATGATAAAAAGGACTAGGTAGGTGACTTTTGATATAAAAATATTGTTAAACAGTATAATATATCGCAGTAAGGAGAAAGTATATATCACCTAGTGATGCAAAGTTTTCAATTGTTTTCTTATTTTTTCCGTGACGACAAACAACTTTTATTGTTTTTGGTGACTAACTTGTGGTCGTAGGAAAAATAGTGTACATTACTTGTGTGAAAATCACTTTCTTACACTCGTGGGTTTGTCGCACTCGGCTGACGCCTCAGTGCAACAATATTCCCACTCGTGTGAAATAAGTACTGTAATTTTGTTTCTCTGGCTTTTCCGTCTCTCTCATATACTGTACGGGGGCGATTCAAGCAGATATTTATTAACAATTTTTGAATATATTTGTAACGATATTGTTCCCGTTATTTATCTATCCTTGTATAATCGCGTGTTTCTAAAGTCATTAAAAATACTATACTTAGAATGATTTTTCTCATGCAACACACTGTATATTTATTATTTATTAAATTATAGAGGATAAGAGGTATTTAAAACTTTAGAATACCTACTATTTATTTTTTAGTTTTATTTAAAAAATGTATAACCAAAGAATTTGTTTCTATTTTACAAAAAAATCGAAGTTTTAATTTTTTTACTTCAAGCAACCAAAAAAAGGACTTTACCTCCTTTTAATCAAACACATCAACAAGTTATATCAGTAAGCAAAGGCCCTGGGATAAAAAATAGAGGAGGGCTCCAAGTAACTGCACTATTTGAAATTGTTTATACTCCATTCGACGTACTCTAACCAAAACGTCCATCTTACAATTTTGCTTTATATTACTTATATTTCAAATGTGTGTCTTTTATATTTCAAATGTGTGTCTTGTCGCATATCATTTTGAAACTCCTAAAGCCTAGTCCAGACCTACATACATTTGCCCGCAAACATAAAAACATTTGTAAAAACTGTACGAAAGCTGTTTAAATACATTTAAACAAATCAGTGATACTAAAGGAATTTTGGAATTTAAACAAGAAATGTTTGTAAACACATTTTAAACAGCTTTTAGACACTTTTTATACAAATGTTGTAATGTTTGCGGGCAAACATATGTAGGTCTAGACTAGGCTTAACGAGTACTTTATAAGTTAATTTTTACCTTTGGACGAGGGGGTTTCTGCATCGCGTCATTTTTCTTTTGCGAGAAACAAGAAACCAAAACTGTGTCACTATTTGGACCTTTTTTTCCCATCAAAATTATTTCAACGACAAAATCAATATTTCGGTTTAAAAAGTGTTGCCTCTTTAAATTAAAAAATCTCATGTAAAATTGAGGGTGGGAAAGGGGGCGGGTTAAAGCAAATCTTACTAAGTCATGGGCCTCTCTTTACCTACAATACCTACTTAAATAATTACGTGAATTCCTTATCTGGATGTTCATAGTTACTAAACTATTAAAATTAGATATATTAAATGTTATATTTTCTTTAAGTTTTGAAGCTATTTTTAATGATAATATAATATACAGGTTGTTTTATTAGATAAAAATATACTCTTTGACCTACCCTTTATATTAAAATTAATATAATTATTAAGAAGATCTGTAAAACTGCTTTACCAAATTACTACTTTTATTATATCGAAATTTATTAGTTTCAAAAAATATAGCCATCCTAATAGGGGATTCAGATCATTATAAGATATTCCAAGTTTGCAGTATGTAAAGGTATTGTTCCTAGAGTTATAAAGTACTCGTCATAATCTCTAAAATGACATTCTACTAGAGTCCCATTTTAATATTAGAATTTTTTAACGAAAGGTATATTAAATGCACTTTAAATTTCTACACTTATTTAAAATTAAAATTAAGCAATTATATTTTTTAAGGCTGAAGAAACTGATCCCCATGGTCATACTGCTGTTCACGAAAAATGTCAAAGTGACCCAGACACACGCATGGGCGAAAGAGAGGGGGAAAAGGCAAACCCCTTAATTTAACCAAACATATTATTTGCATGGTTAAAGGGCTAAAAATGATGAATGAAGATGGAACTGTCAACGTCGAGGGTATTAAAACTCATGTTCAACACGTAATCACAGAAGAAGCAAAAGTTGACGAAATCGTAAAAGATGTGGTGAATCAGAAGAAACTCCTGAGAAACAAGCTTGGCATATCTGGAAATGTCTTTCTAAAGCTCGTGTTTTAAGTGGTGAGCATGTTGGCCACCACAAACATGATAGCAGTGAAGAATCTGACGAAAATCATGATCACGATCATGACCATGCACATCATCATCATTGATTCATCTTTTTATATTGATACTAATTGACTGACTGTTTTTAATATAAGAAAATTTTAAAACAATTGATTTTTATTTCTCTATTATTGAACCTACCTTCACTTAGTAAAAATAAAGTTACAGAGCCAAAATTTTCAGTTTGTTTTTTTAAGATCTACCAATTCTACAGGCACTTCCAACAAAATACATGTTATATCTATCCTAATTGGTTTAAAAAAATTGTGTTCAGAATGATCTTGTCATGTTAACTTAAGTGCCATTTTTATTAATTTTCTAAATAACAAATAAGGGTACAAAAGAGCTTATGCAATTTTTTATACATACTGTGTGCCTACGTAAGTTGGCGTCACATTGGCAACTTTTGTTTATTGATTTTACGAAAAAACGTTATTCCTTATGAAAAGTTCTGCATGGTTTAAAACCTAAAAAGCACCCATCAGATATCAAATTGTATTAGTCCTTTACAAGGTTTGGCCAAAATGGTAATTTTTGCTTATGAGTAAAGTACCGCCTGTATTTCTGCTAATATCAGAAATTGTTATAAAGAAAAGATGTTTAAAATCACTTGAATATGCAATTTTTTCTATTTAAAAATAAAATTGTTTTTTTTTCTGCGAATATGGTGAAAATTTATGTTTTTTCCTTAGTGCACAATATTTCATGATTATAAATATCATAGGACAGTTCCAAATAATCTTTTAATTTTTTTTTAACAAAACAAGAAGAATAAACAATGCACTTATGTACAAACTTAAATTTTCTCGATTTTCGCAAAAAATAAAAAAAAATTATAAAAAAATTGCATATGTGGAAGAAACTTTTAATTCTAAACATTTTTTCTTTATAAAAATTTGCGATATTAGCAAAAATAAAGGTAATTTTAGTCTTGAGCCAAAATTTAATTTTTGCCAAGCCTCGTAGATGACTGACACAATTTAATACCTGATGATTGTATTTTAGGTTTTGGACCATGTAGAGGTTTTTATAAAGAATAACTTTTTTCGTAAAATTAAAAATAAATCCATATGACGCCAACTTACGTAGACACACTGTATGTAATGACCTTTATATCGTATTACCATTTAAATACAATTTTCCATTTGAAAACTCTACAAAAATTTATTTTCGGCAGTAAAGCGGTATTAAAAGGACGGAAATATTTATATTATAAGAATGCACTTTATAGATATTTTTACACTTTTTTAGAATTAATGGAGGTGGGGGAAATAGGCTACCTATATCGCTCTTGCTAACCAAATTTAAAGGAGACCAATGCAATGACCTCGAATAATATTAAGACACTTTTTTAGCTTCTTCATTTTCCTCATTTAACTTACTATTTTTACATAAAAAAATAAAATATAACTCATAACGTGTCAGGGCAGGGAAAGATGTTTATCTGCTGTCACCTATTAAGGCATTTGTTATAATAATTGTATTTGACGTTTCTCGGTAGTTTAAGCGCAATACTCTTTTTGTTTTTAGATTTTTTTTGTTTTTTTAATATCTTTGTGACATCTCACGAAGGCTTATGCCTAAATACCAAAGTACCGTGAGTGCCGGGTTATTGGATGTTCAACCCATTTTTTACCCTGTTCCGTCAAGGTAATCCAAGCACTAAAACATACAGTTTTACATTTTACATCACCTTTGAGACAAGGCGGTAGTGCCACCACGGACGTTATTTTTTAAAATAACTACTACCTAGAATTGGCAGAATACTACACAGATGCTTTGCCGTTATACCATCTGTGAGGTGACGAGCTATTAAAAGTCCGTGGAGGGAACGGAGATTCAAAGCCGGAGCGCTGCGGTGAGATGCTGATACGTTATAGCCCTACACCATGCTAGCCACTAAAATAAAAAATTAAGATTTTTTTCATTTTTTTGCGATATCTCCCTAATGGTTAACTTGGGACTTTATAAGACAAACTACTTTTTATTTTTTTTGCATTTGTAAATTGATTTTGACATCGTGACACTAATGTTACGATGTCGAATTATCGTTCCGACAACATGACATTGAAGTTTACATGTTTTAAAATGTCGCGACTTTTAGTGTCATGGCAATTGCGACATTATCGTCACATGAAAACGAGCCTTAAGGAACTTTATTATTTCAAATGGAAACCACTACCTTAAGCCTTAAAGGAACCCGCACCATTTGCATTGAAAACCGGCATCGGTGAAATTCTTTAATATTGTTGTATGTTAGAGTCACATCCCTACTGGTAATATTTCCATAGTCAGTGAGATTTTGGGTTTAGGGCTGCCCAAAGTGACGTCACTGGATAATATAAAAAATCACATTATATTACTTTACTTTAATTGTACTTTTAAAAAACAAAAATTGAAGTTTGACATTTGGGTTATTTGGTTAAAAATACATAGAGGGTGATTTCTAAACAAATGCGAAAAATTTTAGGTGGGGATTCCTTGTTTAAAATAAAGGGGAGTTTGCTTTATAAACATGGGGTCAAAAGTCAACTATT
Source organism: Listronotus bonariensis (assembly GCA_014170235.1). Taxonomy (NCBI): domain Eukaryota; kingdom Metazoa; phylum Arthropoda; class Insecta; order Coleoptera; family Curculionidae; genus Listronotus; species Listronotus bonariensis. Next base: position 73,803 of record JACEGR010004456.1, read on the forward strand.
AGGGAGATATCGCGGTTGAAAGCAAACACTTACTAGTAATACTAGAAAATAAAATACGTTTGTCTTACCCTCTATACCATAATCGCTGCAAAATTAAAAATACTGCAACTCACCTGCAAAAAAAAATTACATTAATATTACAAATAGGCCAGAAAGCTCTTCGTTTAGGTTTTTTTAATACAGTGCATTTTTAATATCCCCTTCTTTTATTTTTAAACGGATCCATTTACAAAACTAAAACTTTGAAATATGAAACTGATGCATAAATAATATATTTTAGAGTAAAATTGACAAATGAATGATTTAAGATGACTGCTGGGCGCCTTCTTGAAAAAAATAAAATAGAAAGTGGGTTGAGTTTTATAGCACACTGTTTTAAGCTTCTGACTAGTACTTTATAACCCTTAAATATAGAGTCAACATTTTCACCTAGTAAAATATGGCGGTACTTTAAAACTTACCCAAATACCCGATATAGATGGCCATATTTCCGAAACTAATAAAGTTAGATGTACTTGATGTGGTATTTTTTAAGGATTATTTAAATGGTAATAATATACAGATGTGAACAAAACGTATAAATTTGTTATAATGCATAACCGCATCAAGTATATCTAAGTTTATTAATTTTGAAAATATGGCCATCGAAATTAGGTACTTGGGAAATTTTTAAAGTATCGCCATTTTGTAGTAGGAAAAATATTGACTTTATAACCTAGGGTTATGTTCATTTGTCAATTTCACTCCAAAAAATAGTATTTATGCAACAATTTTATATCCCAATCATTGATGTTTTTTTTAAATTCATCTGTTTCAAAAAGTAAATTGATTTTCAGAATAGTATAGTTTTATATGGGTAGCCTTCCCCCAAACCTAAATTCTGTCTACCTAAAAATTGAAACAAATGTAAAATATACCAAGTAATGTGCTTAGAAATATGTATATTAAAAATACCCTTAATAATTTATTTAAAAAAAAGTTTCTTTTTTTAAAGACGTAATTAATTCTAATGCTATTAAAGTTTCCAGAGATTTCAACAGCCAATTTTCTTTTACAATCCCATTACTTTCTTGCGGCAGAAATTTACATTTTAACTGAATAATTGTAGAAAATGCATCCTAGTCAGACATAAAAACGAATTAACAGAACAAAGTCTGTAAATGTCTATAATGAAATATACAGGGTGTTCATTTGAAAACTTTCCACTCAAGTTATCTTCGAAACGAGACATATTTGAGAAAATCGCCAAAACACGTCAAGATATTTATTGAGGGGAACGTTTTTACAAAAAATTGGACGGCGCCCTTTAACCCCTTAACCACCAGGGCCACCACCCCCAAATTCTTAAATGAGAAGGCGGGTCGAGTGATATATCATTTTAAAGCTTCTGACGAGTACTTTATAACCCTAGAATATGAAGTCAATATCTTCACCTATTACAAAATGGCGGTACTTTAAAAATTACCTAAATACCTGATTTGGATGGCCATATTTCCGAAACTAATAAAGTCAGATGTACTTAATGTGGTATTTTCTTAAAGCTCATTTAAAGATCTTTTTAATGGTAAAATAATATACAGGGTTCTTAAATAAAAAAATATGTACTTTTTCTTCTACCCTGTATATTACTACCAGTATCACCATTAAAAAGATCTTTAAAAGAGCTTTAGGAAAACACCACATTACGTACATCTAACTTTATTAGTTTCGGAAATATGGCAATCCAAATCAGGTATTTAGGTAATTTTTAAAGTACCGCCATTTTGTAATAGGTGAACATATTGACTTCATATTCTAGGGTTATAAAGTACTCGTCAGGAGCTTTAAAATGATGTATCACTCGACCCGCCTTCTCATTTAAGAATTTTGGGGTGGTGGCTCTGGTGGTTAAGGGGTTAAAGGGGCGCCGTCCAATTTTTGTAAAAACGTTCCCCTCAATAAATATCTTGACGTGTTTCGGCGATTTTCTCAAATCTGTCTCGTTTCGAAGATAACTTGAGTGGAAAGTTTTTAAATGAACACCCTGTATAGTTTTAATGGTTATACAAGGTGTCCAGTTACTTCACACAGAATAACTTAAAAGGGTGATTTAACATTAAAAAATAAGAACAAAATCCTCTATAAACGTAGTATGTTCCAAACGTCTTAGTTTATCAACTACGGGGTGTTAAAAATTTAAAATAATTTTAGTTTTTTTATAATAGCTTATAAACCAGTTTAGATATATACATGTATATTTTTTTAATTGGGAGATTTATTAGGATATTTTTGACATACAAGAAGTACAAAAGTTTTCACCATTTTCGTCCATAAGTAGTAAAGGGTAAATATATAAAAAAATAGTACGGCACTAAAGTACTAAGGTACGCCAATAAATTTTTTTTTCTTATTTAGTTCTATTCGAAGTACGGCTCATCAATTAGTTTGCTTTATTATTATATAGAATAAAAAGTCCAACACCGATGTATTAAACATTTAAAAAAAAATAAATTTTGCTCTAAAAATAATTTAAAAAGATTATATTACTTACTGCAGAATTGGATACCTAGATGACCATGCCAAGAAATGGTTAGTATTTATATACGCGAAAAACGTACATCGAATAAAAAAGTCATGAAATCAAATCTGTTCCAATGAATCCTAAACTTCTCATGGATATCATTGATAAAATGTTTTGTGTATTTAAAAATATGTTTTAATGCATAGAAGACATCTCCAAAATTGTTTAAAAATATTTTAGTTTAGGTATAAAAGTAAATATAGGAACACGTGAATTTTTTAAAATGTCACCTCGTTGTTTAAAAACCAAGACGTTTAGGATGTATGTTCATTAGAAGTTTTTTTCTTATACTTATCTATATCTTATGTATTTTATTGTTGAATCACTCCCTAAAGTTTCTCGGTAGAGTTACTACACACCCCACATACTTATTCTGTCATCGCTCGTTTGTCAACATTTCTCTAAAAAGCGGCTTGAACTACTGCTGTCCTATGGAAAAAGTAATTGCGGGTTTCATAAATCTCAAGTTTTAATGTTTTATACATGTTTAAAAAATATCCTAAAACATATTGATAGCACAAATATTATCAAAAAATACCTAAAATAAAATGCTTTTTTGGTGGTGGTGTTTAAACAATGAAACAATGAACTAATAAATTTATGTCTGTGAAAAAGTGAAGAGGTATCAGGCGCGGCTTGTCCGGTCAATGACCCACCTAGTTTATTGTAAAACCAATAAATAATAGCAAAGCAATTAAACCCAAAATCCTAACAAACAACTGAAACTCCTCACCGGTCAGTGCATTGTATGACCGGATTTCTGTATAAAAATGCAAGATGTCACAAGCCAAAAAAAAATTCGAAACGTATTATAGTAAAAAGTAAACGCCGTATGCAACCAAACAAACCAATTTATCTGGGGAATCCACTAGATGCAAATTGGTTATTGCCAGGTGACCCAAAATACTTGATAATTTAACGACAGTATAAAGTGAGCGGTGCTCTTTACCTCTAAATAGAGTGAAATATTTATGTGTGAAATTTTTACAATTTTAACGAGCTGGTAATTGAACGTTTTTTAAAACAGAAGGATAGAAGAATTAATTTGATTTATAAACACATGTAACATATAGGTAAGCTCTGCCTGTATATAAATAAAAAATAAATAATTATTAAATCATAATTTTTTGTATTTGTATAATAAAAAATGTTAATTTATTATTTTATAGTTTTTTAAACGGTTATTTGTATATGTACCTTTTCTTTCGGCAAAAGTAAAAACATCACATTATTAAAAATTCGTCCATAAAAATAATATATTGTTTTTACAAGATAAAAAAGTAACTCGTTGTATAGCGAGGAATTAGTTGCTTAAAAATTTGACCCACCTGAAAAAAAGTCACCAGCCGCGCCTGGGAGGCATGTTCATATGTATAAAAAAATCAAAACAAAAATCTGTTATGTTTTTTACTTCACTGGTTGTTAAACGTAACGTAAATACTGATTTATACTTCATAAGTCCTTGCTGCACCACCTAACTACCTGGACCCAGTAAATTTGTACCACCTGTATAATTAATTGGGTGTTTTTCCCTTTAGCCCTTATTAGAAGCTAATTTAATCTACTTGTGGTATAGCTGTAATTTTTTTGTTTTTAGAAATATTTGTAAATAATATCATAAAATTTCTAGCATGATATTTCAAATATATGAAAGTTTGTTGCTTGGCAATTTCGCGAATGGTATTTACAACAAAATAGCGAGCCGTCTGAAGAGTAATTTTGAAAACAAAAAATATTTTAAAAGAACTTACCAAGAAACAACACACTTGAACAAAATAAGAGAAATAATTTGTCTAAAAATGTTTTTTGAATGATATTCGACAAGACTATTTCACGAGAAAAAGAGTCCAAACTCCAACCTTAAATTTGCATATAAACCAATAAAGTAGCAATAATTTTGTCCGTTTTTTACTTAAACCTAATTAAATTTTGATGCTGAAAAACTACCATGTTGGTTTTATCGAGGTAGGAGTTTTGTCAGTTGAAAACAGGAGATTTCTATGATATTTTGCCAGTGTAAAACACTCTTAGTGTCTGGGCCAGTAATAAAATAGACTTTATGACATGAACCCTTTTAAAACCTTTTAAGAGATATTTCTTTTGACGAGTCTACCACGAGTATTCATACCGCCATATATGGAAGCGGCGCTTTTAAACCAGCCTCTCAATGTCAAATGTTTCGGGTGTCGGACTGGGCAAACGCGTCACTTTTTTGTCGGACAAATTTACCACAATATTTTACATTTAATTTTTAAACATTGTGCAAAATTCGTAAGGGTAATAAAACCCGCCTAATCCGATACCTGAAACATATGGTTTCATGACTATAAAGCCTTGTCCTCACATAGCAACATGTTACAAAAACTTTTGCTGATACATATTTCTTTAACTTACTGGCAATAAAATAAAATTATTATAACTTGTTGCTTTTTATAAAATTTTAAAAACATGTTAGATAACATGTTGTTGATAACAGTGTTGAGTAGCAAGTGAGGACGCCGCCTAACCCTTACCATTTTTGGCACAATGTTTAAAAATTATATGTAAACATTGTTGTTAACTTGTCCGATCAAAAAAGTGACGCGTTCGTCCAGTCCAACAAACGAAACATTTGACATTGACAAGCTGGGTTAAAGCTCCGCTTCACCGCTTCCATGTATGGCGGTATGAATATTCGTGGTACTCTAGGCAAATCAACCCCCTAATAAGGTTTATCATGAAGTCCATTCCATTACTGGCCGGTCCGGGCACTATCTAGTAAAATAGTCATTATATAGTTAAAAAAATCACATAATTTAATCGATCATACCGGCGGGCGACCTTTTAACACCAAATTGTGTTTGTACCTGAGTCATCGAAGGGTTAAATTATGTTAGTAATACCAAAATGTTATAAATTCAATCTTCGATAAAAACAAATTTCAAATAAAAGTTCTTCAAGGCTCCAGCAAATGCAATATCTCGAATGACCACTAAAAAGTCACTTCTGGACAGCGGTTTAATAATAATCATATAAAATCATGGAGTTTACCAAGGGCTAACATCACCCAGCGGCCTTGCGTCATGACTGCCTCCTTGTCTGTGTACTAGATGCTCAGCTCATGGAAGCGAACAAGAATAATTATTGTAAACTACAAGAATTGTTTATTTATTTTATGTAATAAAGATATTTTAAAAGTAAAAGTAAAAAGTAATGTAGGTACGGCGCGACAGGGTAATAATAAAAATATACAAAATAATAATAAATGCACGAATATTATTATTATGTTGCTGAGTATTGGTTAGTTGTTCTATATAAGTAGTGGATATTTTTAAATAAAATTCAATGTGCCAAAACCCATGGTCAGGTTAGTTTTGGTTAGCAACGCCTTTTTGCAAATTGTGTATATTCATAAATATATTATTAGAAAAAAATGCGTTTCAGTACTTACTTTTATCGTAGCCGATGATGCATCGGCAGCACAAAATTTTTAAATTTTACTATTTAATAATAACATAATATAAGCACCTCTAGAAAAATGTTTGCCTATTTGTGCTATCTATGTCTATTAAAATAGGTAAATTATTTTTTAATTTTGGTATTTTATTTCGGCCCATCGACCGTAAGCTGTATTTATTTGGTGTCGATTAGTTCTGTAAGATAAAAACGGACCTTTGGGTATGGTGTCGAAAAATGCCATGAAATTTAAGTCACTACCTGCTTGGAGTCGATTACGCAGAAATTGTTACAAACATTAGTCAAAAATGTTAGCAACAGTTTTCTGCTGTAACGAAAAATATACAAGGCGTGCATACTGCTTATACGTACATACAAAAAAGGTTATGTTAAAAATTTGTCAGTAATGTTTGAAGAAAGTTTGCAAACTTTTTAAACAGGTTCCAAAATGTTTCCAACATCTTAAAACTACTGCTGGAACAACAAACAATTGTGTAATGTTACAAACATGACACTGCTGGAACGACAAATTTGACGTGCGCAGAATCCGAACAGTTGCAAACATTTCTGACAGCCTGCTGGAACAAACCTATTGTAATTGTTGTTTAAATTGCCAAAGTTTGTGATCTTTAACGCAGGCTGTCCATGAGAGCGGTTTGATAAATTCAGCGTAGTGATTGGTTAGTGCAAATTTAAAATGTTTTTTCCGCCAATCACAAAGCTGAATTATCATCCGCGAGCAGAAAACCGCTCTCATGGACAGCCGGCGTAAAGCTAACAACTCTTAGAACGATATTATACATACATCCCGTTTTATAGCTAAAAGAAAATTATTGAGGTTAAACGGATTACAGTTATAGAACTCGTACATTATCCGATATTAATATCCTAATATTGACTTTCCTTGCTAACAGATATTGTATAATAAATAGCTTAATCCATTGGCCGTACTATACGATGTGTATACATTAAATATATTTAATAATTAAACCATTCTGTAACTAGTTATAACAAACGTTAATTTATATTTTAACTCAAAAATTATTCATAAGGCTTTAAAAAACAGACTACCAAAAACAACAGTAACTTATGTAACAAGTGCATAAAGTGATACTTTCTGACGCAATCTCATAAGTAAGAAAAGTCCTACTGCACGTATGTGTTACATGCGATATTTTATCTACAACCGTATAAAATGTTATCAAAAGTTATATATTATAAATATTTACATTTATATTGCAACAACAGACATTTTTTTACAGGGGAGTTTATTTTTCCTGGGCGGGATCCTGAAGAAGCAACCAAAAAAGTATTACCCTCAAAAAAAGGGGAAAGGCACAAAAAAAGGGTGTTTAGGTGTAAAAACCAAGCCATGAAGCTTACTTAATGATTTTCTTGGCGCTTTTGTATACAGTGCATCTTCGTAAGTTTGCGTCCTATAGGAAACATTTTTATTAATAATTTTACGAAAAAAATGTGTTCAGATTTCAAATTGTGTCAGTTATCTAAGAAGTTTGTCCAGAAATGTAAGTTTTGCTCAGAAGGAAAGTACCTGTATTTTGACTAATGTCGAAAATTGTTATTAAAAAACGATATTAAGAATTAAAATTCCTTTTCAAATATGAATTTGGTTTATTTACAAAAAAAAATGGAGATTTTCTTCTCTGCGATAATGGAAAAATTTAAGTTTATACGTTACTTTATTTTGGATAACCCTTTTAAATTTATACTAAAACAACAACAATGCACAAACTTAAATTGTCTCAATTATCGTGGAAACAAAATATAAATACACAAAATTGCATATTTAGATCTAATTTTAAATTTAAAACATTTTTTTTTTAACAATTTTTTATATTAGTTAATATACAGGTACTTTAGTCTTAAGCAAAAATTAAATTTTTAACCAAACCTCGTAGACGATCGATACAATTTAACATCTGATGGTTGCCATTTAAGTATTGGATCCATGTAGAACTTTTTTTCGTTAAATTAATTATTAAAAAAATTCATATGACGCCAACTTACGTATACACACTGTATGTAATAAATTATATACTTTGAGATTATATTATTATTATTATTTTTAAATCTTTTCACATCCCACGAAGGCCTATGCCTAAATACCAGAGTACCGTGGGTGTCGAGATATTAAATGTTTAACCCATCGTTTCCCCTGTTCCGGCAACGTTGTCCAAGCACTGAAACATGGAATTTTGCATTTCACAGCACCTTTTAGACAAGGCAGTAGTGCCACCACAGACGTTATTTTTAAATAACTACTACCTAAATATGTCTCCCCGCTCGGAATCAAACCGGCTACTTCTGGCTTCGAAGATCAAAGCTCTGTCCACTGCGCCACGAAGGAGACAATCATACTTCTGAGTTAATACCAAATTTCTCCGGAGGAAGAGGGATTTTTTGCTCCAGGGAGGGTCTGTCCCTTCCGGGCCAACTCAGGGCCGTATTAGGGTATGAGGCGCCCTAGACTACAAGTCCCAGAGCGCCTATTTTCCTACTAAAAACATTTTGGAAGAGCAAAAAAAGGTCCTTATCTCCATTTCAGTCCAAAAAAAAGGTCATTCTCTCCTTTTTGCGTCTATTTTATCTATTTTATTTATACCCCACAGAAAAGTTAGTTCTAATCCCCACCCGACCTAAACTTTTTTAGAAACTTCCCTTGTCTAGCGCCTATTACTCCCCTGTCTGGCGCCTATTTTTTCATGGCGCCCTAGGCTGTAGCCTAATCAGCCTAATGGATAATACGGCACTGGGCCAACGACTGAATTCAACGCTGGTTGCGACCCGATTTTCGACTCATGGTGTATAAATTTCTAATGGAAAGGGTGTAAAATTTCTCTTTTGTTTGCTTCTTTCTATTACATTTAAAAGTAGACGATCTCGGAAAGAATAATTTTCTCTTGGAGAGCTTTTTATTTCCTAAGTCGAAAATCGGGCCCTTGAAGGGCTTTTTTAGAGTTTCTTTTGTTAAAATTTGAAGGGTTCTTGCATATTTTTCCTTTGGTATATAAAACACACCGTTTTCAATTAAAGAATTGATAGAAGCAATGATTTCTGTTTGGTATCAAGTTTAAACTATCTTTGCCTAAACCTAATATCATTTATCTTAATATTATCAAAGAAATAAATTGGACATACGCTTCGACATCTGTTCCATTTGCCATTAAGCTTATCTGAAGGTAATTTTTTTGTCTTTAGAGATTTATGATGCCATGAAGTATTCGTTTTATTTCAAATTATAATTTACGGTTTTCTTTGAGACTCGTTTGCGCCCCGAAGTCTAAATGCAATTTGATCAAATTTTCTACTAGTCTGGTCAGCATGTAGGTACCTTTTTGGGTAAAATTTTTGTATATTCTCCGAAAATTACGATCATGGTGTCATTCGATTCGAAATAATGTAAAAAAGTTTAAGGAAAAGTTTCAAAAGGGGCCGATAAACATTGCAAAAGTTATAAACAATAAATGAAAAAAAAATTACGGGTGTTGGTTTTTTAATATCTCAAAAACTATAAAAGATATTTAAAATTTACAAAAAGAATTAAAAAGAGGAAGAAATTTTCTAAAAAAAGTGTAACCTCCCGAAACTGTATCTTGAATATTTATAATTTTTACAGAGCCCCGAAAAGTGGGCAGTCTGACTTCTGCGCGAGGTCCGTCTCTCGGACACGGCAATAAAAAAATAATTTTGGTATATAAAATACGAAAATTAAAGAATGTTTTTTTGCACAATTAGAATACATAAATAAATAATTATCCGCCAGCTAAAAAAATTTATCCCCATTTTTCCATTAATTATCCATTAGTTAATTACCAACTTTTTTAATTGTACGTTAACATAAAAAGCCCGATTATTACTAAACTACAACCTTGAGATTGTTGAGTTATTCTTAAGAGGTATAGAAATAGATTCCTGGTAAAAAAAATAAAAATTATAATTTTCTACTCTTTTAAAGACTGTAAAAAATCACAAATTTGTGTTTTTTTACAGTATTTAGTTGTTAATAAAAGAGTAGAAAATTAACATTTTTAACATACAATTAAAAAAAAGTTTTTAATTAACTAATGAAAAAATGGGGCTAAAAATGTTTGGCTAGTGGATAATTAATTATTCATGGATCCTAATTGTGCTGAAATTTTATAATTCTTTAATTTTCATATTTCATACGACAAAATATTTTTTTTGCCGTGTCCGAGGGACGGACCTCGCGCGAAATGTCCGCTTTTAGCGCTATTTTTGGTGCTTTATAAAAAATAAAAATATTCAAGATACAGTTTTGGAAGGTAGAACTTTTATAAGAAAGTTTTTTTCTCTTTTAAATCATTTTTTAAATTTTGAATATCTTTTATAGTTTTTGAGATATTCAAAAAAACAAACTCTTACTTTTTATTTTTCATTTATTGTTTATAACTTTTGCAATTTTTATCGGCCCCTTTCGGGATTTTTTCTTAAACTCTCTATACATTATTCCAAATCGAATCCAAATCTTTTAGTAACTTTTTCTAAAAATTGTAATAAATGAATTCTTTTAAAAATTGCTTACGTTGACATTTAAATTTTGTAACTTTTTAAAACAATACCGTTTTTTAAAAATTAATTTGAATTTATTTAATTTTGGGTTCATAATTTTTATACAGAGTAATAAAAAGTATGTGGTCAAAATTTTAATTGTTCTGGCTTTACGTAGGTATGAGTAACCACATTTGCCTGGATTAGACATGATGACAACATTCAAAAATGACTATTATTTTGTATTTGTCATATAAAGTAACATTTATTGATTATAAAAAACCGGTTTATTACAACAATACAGTGCTTGTCTAAAGTCAGGACTACACTCCTAACTTTTTGCCCGGCGGCCATCTTTGTGACGTCCTAGCGTCGTTAAGCTACCGAATTTTAAAAAGTGTCATACCAAACGTTTATAACGAATCTAAATTTGAGGGTTTTACTTAATCCCCAGACATGAGACCAAAACATCCATTTTTGACTATCTGGCTGAACGCCTAGAAAGGGACACGAAATTGGTACGTTCGTGGATTGTACTATGCGCCAACAATTTTCTGGTGCGTATTTATTTTAAAACATAGATAAGTAGTATTAGAACCTGCTGTTCAGGGGCGGTCATATCAACTTTTCGAGGGGGCACATATCATCATTAAATGCCCATATTTACAATTAGGTGTGTTTAGGTAAAAAAAAAATTAAACGGTTACAAAGAATGTGGCATAAAAAGAAGGTGGGCATGGCCCCCATGCTGTTGTTTATGGTGAATTTTCTTGTAAACTCCTTGGCCGATTTTAGAAATCTTTTTTTTATTTAGCTTTTAGCTTGACGGTTCGACCGATACGATTTTGTGGAAAGGTTAATAGTTAATTATAAATAAAATTTCAATAATAAATAACTTTAATTAGCACTCTTAGGTTAAACTATACTTATGTCTTAAATGATAACTTATCTATTATAATACAATTTTTACCTATAGTTTTCTTTAAACAATAGCCTAGTTACTAGAGTAAGAATTGGAAAAATGTTTTGTTTTTAATGCTTTTTTATTTATCCAGTATTTAAAAACACGTTTCAAATTAATTTTTACGTGTTGGATCCAGTGGTGTAGCTACTATGAAGCTAGTCGGGGCATAGCCCTGGAGCCCCTTAAGGTCAGGAGGGACCATTGTAGTAAAGAAGGAGTAGTGACCAGAAAATGTGTGTTTTTTTTTATTTTCAAGTTTTTTATTGGTAAAAAGAAAAATCAGGAGATATAGGCATATATTTTTGCTCTGTAACTTTTTAATCGGTTTCTTTTTTTTTTCAAGATCCCCCGAGAATATTACTCCCCCTTCCCGGAATAACCCTTTTGACTTTAACACTGTTTCCTTGCCGTTGTATTTAGGGCCCTACTTTGGTTTTTGCCCCAGGGCCCCCGCTGACCTAGCTACGCCACTGGTTGGATTAAATAACAGCAGCTAACGACTAGAAATCCAGTATCTATTATTATACATGCCAGACCATATACGACATAATATATTTTAAAAATTTAAAAATAGAAGATGCTACAGTTCTAATCTGATCCAATTTTTCTGGCAAAAAAATGTACTTGTATATTTATTAAGTAATGAGTTAATTTTATTAAAATAAGTACCTATTTTTCATTAAGGAAATACCAAATATTTTTATCACTTAATCTATCATTTGGTTAACTTTTTTCTCAAAGCCAATTCCATGCTTTGTCAAACACTTATCAACATTTATTGCAGTATTTTTGGATCTTGTTGATCTAGTTGTTGTTCCCCACATTCAACAACAATAGAATCAACTTCTTGATCAGAACTTATCTGCTGGGAGGCCTTTTTTAAGAACCTCTAAATTTACACTGTTATCTTCATTTATTAATCCAACACCTAAAAATTATTTCGTAAATTTATTAGTTTCATTAAATTGTTATTTTTATTTTAATTGGGAATAATCATGTGCTAAAAAATTATTAAATTGTCTAAAACCCATAGTCTCAGATCCGAATTAAAACCGGCTGCATCATCTGTTTACCGGATAAAAATTATTGTATATTAAATTTAGTACCTATTTTAGTGTTTTAACAAAAGTATTGCTACAGGGTCTGGAAAATTAAGGTTATTATTTAATTTAAAAAATAACCTCAAAATTTTTGGCACACCCTGTATAATGGGAACCCCTATTTTTTTAAATACATTTTAAAACTAGAAAATAGAATATGTATGCCTCAATAATGCAGAATGTACTATAAACTTGTAATAATTTTTAAAAATGTGAAAAAATAGTGATATACAGGGTGTCCCGTAATTAATTGGATGGACATAGGTTAATGTAGGATACCTGACATGAAAATAGAGCGTTTAAGCTCAATATCGCTTAGCGAAATGTTATTGGTTTTCGTTCTACAGGGTGTTAAAACTAATTTTTTGCCAAACATTTAGTGAAATATCTCGGAATCCACTGGACAAATTAAAGTTAAATTTGGTGTACTCTTACTATTTAGGATGACGAACACGAATATGATATCTGTTTTGCCATTACCACTAGATGGTGCTACATACAATAACATTAATTGATTAAAATTGTCATAACTTTTTTGACCCACTGTATGCACATTTGCGAGTGGAAATAATAAAACACCATTTAATTTTAGTCAAAAAAGGTATACTTCTTTGATCTCCAAAAAGTAGACCATTTTCAAAATAAACCACTTTTTTATTTAATAACCGTCCGGAATTGTGGCAAAAGATTGAGGAAGGAGTCAATATCATCAGGGCCCAAGAATCATTATTTCGAGTCAGGCAAAATTTAAATAAAAGAATTAGACAATGTGTCCTAGTGGATGGTAAACATTTTGAACATTTATTATAATCAATAGCCTTTTCTAACTT
>JACEGR010004457.1:0-87216 GCA_014170235.1 Listronotus bonariensis
AAGTTATTTTTCTGCACTCGTAGTTACGTAGCATCAAGAGCAAAAATTATGAATTAATTAATTTAAAAAGTGCATTCAGGCTCAAAAGAATATATCAGGTTTTTAAAAGTTCTTTTTAATAGTAGTTATTTTCCTACGACTGTTTAAAACTTTAAGTATACATTATTAATTTGATTTTAAACAGGCAATATCGCCCTTTACCGACAGCCATTACTCACGTTCATTACCCACGGCCGTCATAAGGTGCTTTAAATGAACAAAAATACAATTTGTATGTTCTCGACAACCTCGTTTTTTAAGCATGACTCCTCAGAGTCTTCATCCAAGTCACTATTGTTTAGTCACATATAAGTATAAAAATATCCAATGGGTACTAGTCCCTGGGCCAGTAATAAAATTAACTTCATGGTAATAACACTTTTAAAACCCTTTTAGTGGGGTTCCTTTTGACGAGTCTACCACGAATATTCAAAACGCCATATATGGAAGCGGCGCGGCGCTTTAACCCAGCTTGTCAATCTTAAATGTTTCCATATCGACTTTCTAAGGGGGCATAGGCCGAGGGAGAAGTATGTAAGGTGTGCAAAAAACAAAAATTTTGGCGCTCCTACCAAGAAATAAAATCTTAAAGGAGGGAGGAAGAGCAAAAAAAAGTCCTCACTTTTCAATTAGATCATATCACCCTCACCCCTCGGACCAGGAATGTTTCGGGTGTCGGACTGGCCAAACGCGTCCCTTTTTTATCGAACAATGTTTTACCTGCAATTTTTAAACATTGGGCCAAAAGATCGTAAGTGTTACAGTCACAATACTATAAGACCCATGGACATGTTTTAAGTGTCTTATTGGGCGGATTTTGAATTGTAACCCTTTGTAATTCTGTCTCTATTAGTTGCTAAGATATAATACACTATACTTTCAGCAAAACGTACGTTAGCGCCTAAATATCTTCAAAACCTCTAAAGCTGTGTTTACAAATGGGGGTATGTGGGGGTTTTAAGGTATGTCTATTTGATCAGTGATATCAGCATTATTACCAAATTTTAATAAAAATGCGGTGTTGTCATATCTTGGTCACTGTTAAAGATTAAATTTTAAAAATTTAAAAGTTTACTAGAGTTGGCAAGCTCCCATTATTGCAATTAAAATAAAAAGGGCATCCATAAAAATATTACGTGTAGCTCAAAAATGAAAAATCTGGCAACAATGCGATATAAATGTTCAATTTACTTATTGAAATTTGTACACGCAGTTTAAGCGGTTTTAGAGATATTTGAGCCGGCGGTGGTAAACGGGGCGCAAATGTTTTCTTTAAAGTAAAGGTATCGAAATAAAATGTTGGTTTATTTTAAAAAATTTTATTAATTACGAAACATTTATTGCATCAAAAAATATTTACATTCTTTTGTTTACTGTCTTTGGAAAATGTAAAATTTTTGTAGGCTATTAAATCTTTTCTACTCACACTTTCAATTACTGATACCGACATTTTCTCACTATTAAAATCTTGAGCGGAAATCTTTTCGCACATCTATTCACTATTACAATGAGAACTGAACTGATTAAGTGGTATACAAATTATTAGTGTCAATTATAGGAATTTTTACCTGCCCTGACCCACACCCCCTCTCGGGAAGGGCTGGCGCCCCATTTACCTATGATATAAACGTAACCTTACAGGCGTGCAGGTAAAAGAGATATTTTCGCGCCCCGTTTATCTCCGTCCAACGGGGCGCAAGGCCTTCACTAAAGTTTTATTGAACAGGTAAATGGAGCGCAGGGATCTTGGGGTCAATAAAATCGTAAAGGTAAACGGGGCGCAAATGTTTTCTTTAAAGTAAAGGTATCGAAATAAAATGTTGGTCTTTTTTTAAATTTTATTAATTACAAAACATTTATTGCATCAAAAAATATTTCTCTTTCTTCTTTTCGCACATCTATTCACTATTACAATGAGAACTGAACTGATTAAGTGGTATACAAATTATTAGTGTCAATTATAGGAATTCTTACCTGCCCTGACCCACACCCCCTCTCGGGAAGGGCTGGCGCCCCATTTACCTATGATATAAACGTAACCTCACAGGCGTGCAGGTAAAAGAGATATTTCCGCGCCCCGTTTACCTCCGTCCATTTGAGCGTATATGAACTTTTTACCTAAAATGTGGTGTTGTTATATCTTAGCAACTAGCTGGTATAAATAAAATTTAAAAAATTCGTGGACCTATTAAATGTGGCCTGTGCAATTTATTAAAATGGAAAATAAATAGGGCACTCCATTGAAAAAAAAATGTAGCACAAAACTGCTAAATATGGCAACGGTGCCGTATTACTGGTTAATTCTTTATACCCCTTTTAGATACCAAATTTGGTTAATCTAACTTTAGCGGTTTTAAAGATATTAAGGACTTGCAGTACCTTCGACTAACCCAGTATATCTGGGCAAAAAGTATCCACCTTTTCCCGAAGAAAAAAGTAATTTTATGAAAAGTAACATTTTAATACCTGTCAACAGAGATAAAATGTTACATTTTTTTCCCGTTTCGCTTTTTTATACAAATTTTTTAACATATCTGTACTTTTTGCTAATTTCAACCCATATTTAACGTCGCTACGATTTCCCCCTGCAT
Organism: Listronotus bonariensis; assembly: GCA_014170235.1. Classification (NCBI taxonomy): domain Eukaryota; kingdom Metazoa; phylum Arthropoda; class Insecta; order Coleoptera; family Curculionidae; genus Listronotus; species Listronotus bonariensis. The sequence goes on from JACEGR010004457.1 coordinate 2,631, forward strand.
AGGGATAGTTAAAAACCCGATAACCAATATTGCGAATTTTAAATTTATAGCCATCATTAAATCGAACGAAAAAGTAATAAGTTTCGAAAATGACTTTTTAAAATTAGTTACAAAAGGGTCGCGTTATTACTTTATGGGAAAAGGGTGAACTTTTAGGTAGATTACATATACATCCCTTTTAATATGTTTTTTTTTGTATATTTCGTGAACATTAGTTAAGAAATATCAATCAATAATGTTTTTGAAAGAAATCACTAGGAGTCAAATCAGGTCATCAGGCGAGCCGAATATCATACTTTTAAAGTAATAATTTCCCGTTATGTTTATATAAGAAAAAAACATAACGTTTTTTTTTGTAATTTATAAGAAATACGAAGGTAAAAACGTGAATTTGCTCGAAACAATACCAATAAGCCAACCTGGGTAATTCAGTGCCGCCAAATTAGTGACCATTTACCCATTAAATTTTACAATGTACATACCCATTTCGGCTGTAAAATTTTATTATTTAGGCTAAAAAGGTACCTTTATTAAACTCAAAAGGGGCCGACATTTAAAACTTCTTTTGTTCCATTAAGATAGTTCCATGAAAAAGCTCCTTAGGTTAATCATGAGTTAAATGAAATTAAAATTTAACCAGTTATATGGTTTTTTCTGAATACTTTGTATATACAGGGTGTTCTAATTGCGGTAAGAACGTTAAATTACTTAATTGTGAGCTAATTTTATAAAAAAGTTCATGTAGTGTGTCCAAAAATTTGAAAACGCTAAATTCTTGAAGGATTTTGAACCAAACTGGACGAAATTTGGTACTCCAGAGTAAAACTATACTCTGAGTTCAGTGTTGATATTGGCGATGTTACCAGATCTTGAATTTTGCGGAAGTTAATTCAAAGAGTTTACATTTACCTAAGATACCTATTTTTTTATTTTTATCATCAGGTTCCGGCTTTTTTTTGCTATACAATGGTATTAAAGTCCAATTTTCATCTTTAAGTATTAAGAGCAGACAAAATGTTTAATTAAGTAAAAATAATGTGTTAAGTGCGTAGGAGTACCTCTTACACCTAGCAAATTTTAAGCTGCTGGCTTGACAGTTCTGAAATAAATCGCATTCCTGGATAAAATAAACAATCATACTAATTATCAACAAAATTTAAAAGACATACAAGAGTATGAACAGAAAAACCGTGCACTAATAATTGTTTATTTTCATTTAAATGGAACATTGTAAATATTCAAAACTTAAATTGGTGCAAGGTATTCTTTATGTCAAAATTGACAAGGCAACATACCATTGTATAGGTAAAAACAGCGGGAATACAATAATATCAACAATGAATTAAGAGTTTTGTTTTACTCTGAAGTACCGAACTCCGTTCAATTTGGTTCAAAACTCTTTGAGATATTTGAGCGCTTTGAACTTTTGGACATAAATTTGTCTTTGTGAAGATACAATGTGTTAAAGTTTTTAAAAACTTTCAAATTTCAAAAGTACTTTTTTAGTAAACTCGTTAGACCAAATATAAACGGTATTTAATTAAGCATTTGTTGTTGTTGTTACATATTTGCTAAAAATTAATAATTAAACCTAATAAAAAAATCCTTCTGTATGGTCCAAGATCAAGCAATTTAGCGGATTTTTTTTGTCTCGGAAACTAAGTATTTTACATAAAAGTATTAACAAACAAAAAAAGCTGTTTTTTTATTTGGTCAATTGAAGAAAATATAATAATTGCACATAAGTTAGTGGCGTACTACATTTTTGTCAGAAATACTTGTTCATATACCTCTCCAGGCGCCGCTGAACTTAATAAATATGGTAGTTAGGTTAGGACTAAATAATTCCCTTACTTACATAGTTAATAATGGCAAATTTCATTAAAATTGGACAAAATATATTTAGGATATTATTAAAAAGCCGATTTTCTTTAAAAATTTATCACTATCTTAGAAACAAGGCATTTTTGATCCTATGTTTACATAAAAAAAAACATAAAATTGGCTTAGAAATATGCCCCTAATTTTTTATTCGCAATTAGAAAACACCCTGTATACTTTCGCAAAAGACACCTATTTTGAGCTATATCTTCTTCTTTAACGCGTATGAAGAATTTATTTATTTTTTGTCCTGGTGCCTTAAATTGTGACAATCAATAGGTGTCAAATCTAGTTTTGCAGAAAATATTTTAATAAATATTAAATTTCTAGGTGGCGCCTTTGTTGAAAAACAAAATACCTGTGTTAAAACTAGTTCATACAGACGCAAAAAGCGAATTGCCAAACGCGAATTTCATTCTCATTGGTCAATTTCACATAAAATTAAAGGCGGGTAATTCAAAATGTTGGTAGTTTAAAGATGTTGCGAATTCGCAAAAATTTATAATTTAGTGGGCGGGAAACTTGAGATCATTTTGATTTCTGGCAAATATTCGCGTGCGCACATGCGTAGAAATAAGAGATTATTTGTCATATGTCATTTTAAAAACAATTTTGTTATTGTTATTTTTATGTCATTCTATTAGCTGTTTGGAACGTTATTTTTGTGTTCATTTTCTTAAGTATTTGGTGTTTTTTGATTTAAATTTATAATAACTTTTTAGCCCTTTTCATTTATAACAAATTTGCAGCGTTTCTACGTCTTAGTTGCCAAATAAATTTGCTATATTCTTTATTAATCACACCAAATAAATGTTATATTATAAAAAAAAAACAAAGAAAATCCTAAAAAACCCAAGCGTAGCTTCACCACTGAAATAAAAACAATATAGAAATTTGTAGTTTACGTTGTTGCCTAAAATTTCGGCGAATTTCGCAGCTGTATGAACATGACAAAAAACGCGATTTTTTGGTCAAATATTCGCTTTCGCAATTCGCTTTTCGCGTCTGTATGAACTAGTATTTAGACAGACAATCAGGCCCAAGAGTAGACAATACTTACTATACAAAGCAAAAGTAAATAAAATAAAGCAACCTGTAATAATTTATTTATTTGTCCTTTTTCCTTATGATAAATACCCACCGAAACCATAAATATTTTTATGGTTTCTCATTCAAAAATCGACTTAAAATTTAATAAGCACATTTTTTATGGTAATTCTTTCAGTTGGCCACGGTATTTTAATGTGGACTACAAGCATTTTTATGGCTGTTCAATGGGGTGGTCATACGGAGATATTAATGTGGGCTTTTAATTAGTTTTGGTGTTTTTATGATAGCCAGTAATTTACTGGTGTTTAACTGAAGCTTTTTTATTGTCGTTAAGAACAGCTGAGGTTTTTTTCTCGCTGTTATTTTTGACCAAGTATAATTTTAAAACAATTGGCCTCCGAGATGACCCTACTTAGCATCTATTGACTTTATAAATTTATTGCTTAAATTAAGTAAACCACTGGCTAAACAAATAAATATAGGCGGTTTGGCTCAATTATAAGAAAAAAACCGCCGTCTGGCGGTTTTATTTATCTACGTGTATAAAAACTGCCTAAAATGTAAATTAATTTGTTATTACCGACGGTTTTTACTTATTTTAATGGTAGATGCCGCCTATCGGCGGCAATGCTTTTATAAAGTATTAAAAACCGCCGAATTATAATAAGAGTTAATCTAACCTTAATTGTAAAAGTTTAGTTTTCTTATGGATTTATTGTTTAATATTGTAGTTTAGTTAATATAGCACTCTTCGGAAAAACAAATTGGAGAAGTATAGCGGGATGGGAACTGGCAAATAAAACCACTATTGTATTTATCCCAACGTTTTGTGACTGAATGGCCACTTTATCAAGGACCTATAATTAAAAAAGACACATTACAAAACTTTTTGTTACATGTCAAGCAAAAACACTTTAAAAATATATTGTGAGGCAGGAAGGTCGAAGGAATAACTTATCAGGACGTCAGCATAAAAGTCAGCCATTAGATATAACTGAAAATTCTTAAAAAGTGGAAAATTATTTGACTGAAAATTAAATAATAAATAATAAAAAATTAAATCAGGACAAATGTATTAAAACTATGAAAGAAAAAATATATATAAAGAAAAAAAGTTAGTTAGGTTCACGTTACCTTGTAACTTTTTTCCTTTTCTTGAGAATTTTGAATGACGAGTGAAGTTTTTCCATCATCAATACATGGAAACTTTAATTGGTAATACTAGTTCTATGCCGCTAAAATACTTATGGCTTTTCTTTTCCAAGAAGATTGTCATTTTGTTTTTTAACTTATGAAGAACTCCTAGGTGTTTTTATATACATAAATAAATAAAACCGCCGGCGGTTGTTTATCCAATACCTTTTTTATTGTCGTTAAAAACAGCTGAGGCTTTTTTGCTGTTATTGCCTCCGAGATGACCCGACTTAGCATCTATTGATTTTTTAAATGTACTGCTTATATTTATTGAAAGCCCGAAACTCTAATGTCTCAGTTCACCTATAATCATTACAACTTTCTATCGATCGATTGCAATATAATATTCAAATCAATCCGAATAATAATAATGATTCAGTCTTACATTTATATTGTTAAACTTTAGATACATTGACATTTTACATATTATCGCTCTCGGCTTGTCCCGAATTCTCATAATTGACCGCCATTATGTTGAAAAGTTTTTGAATTTAATTAAGCCGATCCCTTTTAGGAAATTATATCTTATTGGTACTAATAATCGAAGAATTATTGGTACGAAACAATGAAAGGTTAGGTAGAAAGATGTCGGCAAATGTAATTAAAACTATTGTGATGTGTTTATAAAGTAATGCACAAAAGAAGGGGTGTTAATAATACTGTCTCGTCATATTTTAAGCTAATTAGACTCCTTGTTGACCTGAATTGATGCCAGGCGACCTTTTAAAGTAACCTCTTTTTTATACACTTAAATTTAAACCTTTTGTAGAACCTCAATACTTGGAGCACTAGCAGACCCGTGTAAGATAGACGGCCTGTCATATTTACAATGCAAGTTTATCTTGACCACCATATTGGTTTTAAAAAATAAAATAAAAAATAAATTAAATTAGTTAATATTAGTTTAAATCACCTACCCATGCAAAAAAACTACAGTATTAGGCAAATACTTTTTTATCTTTAGACAATCCACGAAGGCTAAAAGCCTAAATACTAACGTACCGTGGGTGTCTGAAGCCAGGTAAGAGGGAGTTTGTTGACACCGGACTTCAATACTTGAGGATTTGGGGATAAAGAAAAGACCTTCGCGGACAGTTTCCATATTCTAGAAAATAAAAGAACGAACAAAGTGGGAAGGTCAGGCCCTATCCAGTTGGTACCTATAGGGATGCATTCGTGCGGCACCACGAGTTTTTCTGTTGGGAACCGTGAGTAGAGGAATTATATGGACAATTCTTTAAAGCAAAAGCAATGGAAATACCTATAAAAAATTGATAAATCCTCCACACCCAGACGATGGGCGAGAGAAAGAAGCCCTTCTGTAAGTGAAGGATTATTAATGAGGCGAACAGCTTTTCTTTGAATGGAATTAAGTATGCTAAGGCTTGTGGGGGATGCCTTGGCCCAGATATAGGAACAATATTCCAAGGGAGGTCGGATTTGGGACACATATAAAGTATATAAATTAAAGAGGGAAAAATTTTGTTCAAGATAGAAATCCAGGCTTTTTTGAGGCTGCCCTGGCTATAGATACAATGTGTTTATGCCAGTAAAGCTTATCCTCAAATGTGACTCTCACAAGATTGAAGATGTGTTTGTTCTGCAAAACTTGGCCGCTCATAAGTAAAGGATGAGTATTTGATGACTTTTTACGCGACCAGGAACATTATTGTGTTCTAAATGCATTAAAGTGAATGAGATTTTTGTCCCCCAATCCAATACTAAATTAAGGTCCTGTGAAAGAGATATCTGCATCGCCTTGCGTTTGCTTTCCAAATCAGGTTCAGAGATTGTTTTGGAAACTTGAAAACTGGAGTGAAGGATACTATCGTTAGCAAAACTATAAATGAAATTAGTTGTGGATGAGAGAAGGGCGTTGATGTAAAGAAGAAATATTGTTGGTATCAGTAGATACTGAGCCCTGATGCACTCCAGCATTTTTTGGTAAAAGCTTGAGGAGTAGCCAACCAAGTTTAGTTTTAGTTTATCAAGAAACGCGTCATGCCAGACCCGGTCAAAAGCTATTTTAAGAGTAACGATCTGGAACTCGCCTAGAAACTCAAGAGACTTGATCCAGCCATGTGATACGAAGGAAAAAAGATCTTTTGTGGCGACTTGGACTTTATAAACATTATATTAAATTTAAGAATAACGAGTCTACTAACGCAGTGCTTAAATCCATTAAATTTTAGTCTAAATCAAATAAAACTTCAAAATAAAACAACAAATTTTTCCAAACAATCCAATGAACAAACTTTAGTAGTCTTTACATTCGTTATATAGTTAAGTTCTCCCATTTACTAAAATCAAGATGTATCTAAAACAAGACCCAAACTTGTGTTAATCAATCAATATCCCCAAATAACATATACCGAATAGCCGCCGGACTCACTGGGAGCGAGCTTTGCCTAACTAACCGGATGATTTAATCATCGCTTAAGCGTAAAAACACTGTCTTAGCTATTTAGCTTCCGAATTAAAAGAATTTCGGCTCCTAACATTGATGTCTAATCAATTTAATCCTTTTTCTTGTTTATATGTTGTACGGTGGATTTATACAGACAAAACATACCGGATCAGCTAAATATAGATAACACATAGGCAATGTGTGGAAATAGAGACTAGTCTAACGTGAATACCGGCTTGTTAATATGGGTGACTAATAGTGCTTGTTTTGTTATTGCATTACTGGCCGATATACCTTTAGCTATTGCTTATACAGTTTTCTATACTAAATATTATAAAGAGGTAAAGTTTGTAACTTTGTGTGTGTTTGTTTGTTTGTAGCCGCTAATCTTCGAAAATACTGAACAAATCATAAAAATTCCTTCACAATCAGAAAAGTGGGAAGCTACACTATTCGGGAGTCTTATAGGCTATATTTTATTATGATTAAACAAAAAGTTCAGATATTAACGCCCAACAAAGTGGGTATGGGGTCGGGTATCTTGGATAAAGCATAACTTTGTAAGGGCTAATCTACCCTATCCGAATTCCTTATCCAAAATGATCAATTTTAGGGCTACTAGTTGGTATGAGTGTCAAAAAATGCATAACCAGAACTAACCAGATACTAGATATTACCTGAAATTAATCAGCCATAACTGACCGTCTGATAGACCTGATTTAAAGTCTATTGATTTTCCTAATTTCAAAACTTATTATAAAAACTTTATTTGCAATTCAAGGCGTTTTACCCAACCCTGAACTTTAATATATGTCCATAACGCTGGTAAACAACACAGTTATAAATGAAATATGGCAATGTTGGACCCTACCTGAATTCCTTATCCAAAATGATCATTTTTGGGCACCTAATTGGTATAAGTGTCAAAAAATGCATAACAAAAACTTGACGTGTCCCGTTTTTTCCAAAAATAATTATTACCTGTATTTTAACCGAATATGTGCAAGACTTTATGAAAACAGTGTTTATTTTATAGGTTGTTTTTTCTATTAAAGTTCATAATTCGAAAACCAGATACTACAGATTACATCGAATTAACCAACCATAACTGACCGTCTGATAGACCTGATTTAAAACCTATTGATTTTCCTAATATCAAGACTTATTATGAAAACTTTATTTGCAATTCAAGGCGTTTTACCCAACCCTGTACTTTAATATGTGTCCATAACGCTGGTAAACAACACAGTTATAAATGAAATATGACAATGTTGGACCCTACCCGAATTCCTTATCCAAAATGATCAATTTTTGGGCACCTAATTGGTATAAGTGTCAAAAAATGCATAACTTAACAAAAAGCTTGACGTGTCCTGTTTTTTTCCAAAAATAATTATTACCTGTATTTTAACCGAATATGTGCAAGACTTTATGAAAACAGTGTTTATTTTATAGGTTGCTTTTTTCTATTAAAGTTCATAATTCGAAAACCAGATACTACATATTACATCGAATTAATCAGCCATAACTGACCGTCTGATAGACCTGATTTAAAACCTATTGATTTTCCTAATATCAAAACTTATTATAAAAACTTTATTTGCAATTCAAGGCGTTTTACCCAACCCTGTACTTTAATATGTGTCCATAACGCTGGTAAACAACACAGTTATAAATGAAATATGACAATGTTGGACCCTACCCGAATTCCTTATCCAAAATGATCAATTTTAGGGCACCTAATTGGTATAAGTGTCAAAAAATGCACAACTTAACAAAAAGCTTGACGTGTCCCGTTTTTCCAAAAATAATTATTACCTGTATTTTAACCGAATATGTGCAAGACTTTATGAAAACAGTGTTTATTTTATAGGTTGCTTTTTCCTTTTAAAGTTCATAATTTGAAAACCAGATACTAGATATTACATCGAATTAATCAGCCATAACTGACCGCCTGATAGACCTGATTTAAAACCTATTGACTGTTCCTAATATCAAAACTTATTATAAAAACTTTATTTGCAATTCAAGGCGTTTTACCCAACCCTGTACTTTAATATGTGTCCATAACGCTGGTAAACAACACTGATACAAAAGAAATATGACAATGTAGGACCCTACCTTAGTTCGTTATCCAAAGTGATCAATTTTCGCTTCTATTTAGTCAGATTTTAGGGACTGTATTGAGTGTGGTTTCGATATTTCCTACATTAATATATTTATGTAGAATCTATTGATTTTATTTGGGCAGCTGTTATAGAAATTTCAGCTGATATAAATCATAATTATACAGGGTTGCAAGTTTTGAAAACAAGGACTAATAATGAAACTACTTGCGTTTGTACACATCAGAAAAAATCAGATTAATTGAATACATTTGAGAATTTCGAAAAATTAAAAATCTGCTGTTAGACTCTAAACGTAAAAACATTTTTTTAAAATAAAAGCAATAAAAGACAAGTAACTATATTTTTTTATAGTGATTTTTTTAATACTTAAATAGATTTGACAACCCTATTTACACACGAATAGGGATGGCAACGTATATATCGACTATTTTCAAATAGTCTTCATCGATATTTAACTTTTCAATATATCGATATTGAATATTTTCAATATTTGTAGTAAATGAGACAAATTTAAAAAGCGATTTTTTTACTTAAGTTTGTAAAATTGTCAGGAATGTTGTGCAGTAAAATAAAAACAAAATAAAAGTATTAAGGTAATTTTTACTCTTATGCGGTATTAATTTACCCACTACCTGTTAAGAAAAAAATAAAATCGCTCAAGCTGCCCATTTAACATTTCGTTATTTGGTTAGCCAGCAAAATGAAACAGTGATATCAGCATTATTGCCAAATTTTTAAGTTTCCATTATTTATTTTTACCAGTTGACGAGATATGACAGGGATCAATATATCCATTATTCTTTAAAATATCCATAGCTTATGTCACATTTTTTTATCTTTGGACAATCCACGAAAACTAAAAGCCTAAATACTAACGTACCGTAAGTGTCTTAAGCGAGGTAAGAGGGAGTTTGTTGACACGGGACCTAAATACTTGAAGATTTGGGGAAAAGGAACGACCTCCCCGGGCAGCAGGTTTCGTATTCTAGAAACTCTAGGGATAAAGAACGAACAAAGTGGGAAGTTAGGGGCCCGTCCAGTTGGATCATATAGGGATGCTTACGTGCAGCACCACGAGTTTCTCTGTTAGGAACGGTGAGAGGAGGAATTATACTGGACAATTCTGGACTGGACAATACATTTTTCCAAAAGAAAAAGATTAAATATGAAGATTATAGAAAAATATACGTGGTGTTCCATTTAAAATAACAAAGTTTGTCCTATATCGGAAAATCTGCCATTTTGTTTTTGTGTTAACTAAATGTCATAACCATGGCAAATACCGGAAATAAAAAAAAAAACATTTTTTTATTAAATCTAAGACTTCCTGCGAAAACCGCATCTTGATAACTTGATTTGTTTTATAGTTATTCGCGAATAATGGCTCAAAATATTGTCAGAGTCAGGCACCCTGTATTCAAGAGTTACCATAATTTTTACCGTATATCACAGTAAAGTTATGGCGAACCATTTGCACCCGAGGTAAAAATTTTGGCACGTGAGCATGTGGTAATGTTTTTGTTTCCTTTATGTAAGTAGAGTAAAGAGTCCATTTTTTTGTTGTTAAGAATTTAGGCTACCCTGAAAAATTGAACGGCACGCTATCTTCCGTATTTGTTATAGATTAGTTAAAAGAGTGACTGGTTTGTTTTCGCTCTTTAAAAGTTAATTATGGCACGTCAACGACATCATTCTACATTTTTGTTCAAAATGACACTGTTCATGCAAAAAGGTTTGCCATAACTAGTATATCAGTTATTGTGGACGGCCATTCTTCAAGCTTTCACCAAGTTATTGCTGGAGTGCCTCAGGGCTCAGTTCTGGCACCAACATTGTTTCTTCTTTACATCAACGACCTTCTCTCGTCCACCACAACTAATTCCATTTATAGTTTCGCAGACGATAGTACCCTTCACTCCAGTTTTCAGGTTCCTAAACCCATCACTAAACCTGACTTGGAAAACAAACGCAGAGCAATGCAGATATCTCTTTCGCAGGATCTTAATTTAATATTGGATTGTGGCGCCAAAAATCTCGTCCATTTCAATGCATTCAAAACACAATCATGTTCCTTGTCGCGAAAAAAGTCATCAAATACTCATCCTCTACTTATGACGGCCAAGTTTTACAGAGCAAAGACACCTTCAATCTTGTGGGCGTCACATTTGAAAGTAACCTTAACTGGCATAAACACATTGTATCTATAGCCACTGCAGCTTCAAAAAAGCTTGGATTTCTCTTTCGAGCCAAAAAGTATTTCTCCCCTTCTAATTTATACACTTTATATGTGTCCCAAATCCGACCTCCCTTGGAATATTGTTCTCATATCTGGGGCATGGCGTCCCCCACAACTCTAAGCATTCTTGATTCTATTCAAAGAAGAGCTATTCGTCTCATTAATGATCCTTCACTTACAGAAAGGCTTCCCTCTCTTGCCCATCGTCGGGCTGTGGGGGATTTATCGCTTTTTATAGGTACTTCCATGGCTTCTGCTCCGAAGAATTGTCCAGTATAGTTCCATCCACTCACGGTTCCCAACAGAGAAACTCGTGGTTCCGCGCGTATGCATCCCTATACGGTCCAACTGGACAGGCCCCGAACTTTCCACTTTGTTCGTTCTTTTCTCCCTAGAGTTTCTAGATTGTGGAACCTGCTGCTCGCGGAGGTCTTTCCTTGTCCCCCCATCTTCAAGTATTTAAGTCCCGTGTGAACAAACTCCCTCTTGCCTCGCTTAAGACACCCACGGTACGTTAGTATTTAGGCTTTCAGCCTTCGTGGTTTGTCCAAAGATAAAAAAAAATATGGTATTAGTGTAATTGTACCCCATTTAATTTAAAGTTTATTTCGCACTTCGTACAGAAACCTCTCTTCACCCCAACCCCGTATATCCCGACGCTCTTTGTGTAAAAATCCACATTTTTCATGCAAAATCCCCATCCCCTAACGACTTATTGTATTATCGACATGATTAATGACGTGACACCTCCGAAAAAGAAATATCCACACTTTTGTACTTTTATATTTTTAGCGGCGCGATATTTAATATTAAAAATCGTTTCCACCCCTCCCAACCCCATCGGCCATTTATTTACTTAACGGGGTGGAATTGATGCATAAAAGGCCGAACTGTGTGTGAAATGTAATAACACTTTTTTTACTTAAATAAATATTTAAAAGGGTTAAAGTGATAATATCTTTTAGATGCTTTAAAAATTACATGAGCAGAAAGAATATACAGCATTTACAAGCTGGTGTGACGAGAAAAAAATCAAAAGTATAAAAGAAGAAGTTTTTATGGCATATTTCGCGGATCTTGCTAAAACATGTAAGCCCAATACCTTATGGTCAAGGTATTCCATGTTAAAAAGTGTCATTAAGTTCGAAAAGAACATGGATTTAAGCAAATATTTCAGAGTTGCATCACTTTTGAAGAAGCAAAATGTGGGATTTAGACCCAAGAAGGCCAAAACTTTCTCGAAAAATGAAATAGCAAACTTTATTAATGATGCTCCAAATGACGTCTATCTAGCGATGAAGGTAGCTACAATTTTCGGACTAGCTGGTGCGTGTCGTCGAGAAGAATTGATGAAAATTAGCATTGATGATATTGACGATAAGGGGAATCTTTTAATTGTAAATATTCCAGACTCCAAAAACCATTCTAGCCGAAGTTTTGTCATTTCCGAGGAAATTGAAAATGGAAAATATCTAGCTTTGTATAGAAAGTATTTCAGTTTACGAAAGCCGGAAACACCACACAGAAGATTTTTTGTTAATTACAAAAAATTGGCTTGTACTGTCCAGTGCATAGGAATAAATTATTTTGGCAAGATGCCCTCTGAAATAGCTGCCTATTTACGTCTTCCAAACCCAGAACTTTACACGGGACATAGCTTTCGCCGTTCCTCAGCTACAATGTTAGCTAATTCTGGTAAAGGCATAACGAATATTAAAAGACTTAGAGGTTGGAAGTCATTATCTGTTGCAGAAGGCTACCTAGAAAGCTCTACAAGTTTCAGACAGACTTACCAAAGAAAATATTATCCCAAAATTCATCTACCTTTGAACACAGCAAAACGCACTCAAGGCCCATTGTACCGTCTTCTAGCAAGCAACAATGTGTCTTTGTTACCTGTAACGACGACCGGTTCAATTGCACCTCAACGGCAATCTCCAACTCCGCAACGTACCTACAACAATTTGCCTCTGCGATTCATTTGCAAAATGCTACCAACTGTTCTTTTACGATTAATGTTGTTAATAATAATAAGCAGTAATGGTAAAAATAAATATTATCAAATGGTTGTTTAGTTAGGAAATATCCTATTTCTTCCTTTTAAATGTCAGTTATTGTGGAAAAGTATTTTTGTCACCAAATACTAGAAAACTCAAAACTTTTGTAACACGGTTAGTGACTAAATCGTCTTGAATCTTCCTATTCTGATATGGATAATTGCCTCGACACTACCAACACTAAATTTTAATGTGTTAGTTTTTCTATTGGTAAAAATAAGGTTTATAAAACAATGTCAACTTATGTTGTCTAAAATTTTAACCTGTGTGGTGCAGAGATCCATATCTGACCCTCTGAAATAGCCTTTTAATTTAATTTAAAATTTTAAGGTCTCTAGCTAAAGATTAAACTTTTCAAGTTTAACAGTGTAAGATTAACAAAATAAACAAGAGATGCAAGCTTTCAAATTAAGAGAAAAAATGACGCAAGGGCGTCCATTCCCTATAATCTAATTTAAATATAAAGCATGGCATTCACCATTCTTTCGGAAACCCTAAATCACACACCGAAGGCCCCAGACAAAAAAGCGCTCAGGATTCAGAATTCAGAGGTCCTTAATGTGAAAACTTGGAAATTTATAGTTCGAGAACAATGATACCACTTTTTATAGATTTAAATTATTGGTTAAGTTTTGGTCATTTAGTGCGGCCGGCTAACTAAGTTATACGGCGACCAGTGGATAAAGATGGCGTTTATTTGTGTTAAAATCGCCTACGAGCGAGTTAAGGCTGCCCACTTTTACTTGTTTACGGGGATCGAGTCGTAAAGTTACCATTCACAATGAGACAAAGTCGATTTGCGTGTATTCATGAGGGAAAATTAACCGGAGACGTTGAATTTAACAAAATGAAAGTCACCTTCTTTCTTTAAAAAAAATCGTCTGTAAAAAGTACCTTTTATTGTTTACTTGAAGGTTGATTGACATATTATTATGTTTCTACATTTCGTACTACTCAAATAGTGTCATGTCTTAAAAAAAAATGAAATACGTTTTAATGCACCATTAGTTTTAGTAAAACTTTTGTCTCTTGCCGCCGCCAGACTTTGGCCCAACTACGACGAACTTTCGCAAACAACCATTATGAGGATGCGTAGTTCGTCTGCGTTCACCTTGATTGGCCCAACTTTTAACACACTCATTTCCATACGAAATACGTCGCTTTCAGCTTTATTTAGCGGGATTTCGTATTTTAATCGGGCATAGTTTCGAGTAAAAGTGTGTGTAGGGCCCTAAAAAATTCCAAATTTTCCGATCCAAGCCTTATTTGCAACCTGTATATCGTATTTTTTTAGATATTACGAAAAAACCCTCAAGTTTTAAATTAACTGACAGTTCATATATTATTTACAAATAGTTTGCCAAATGTTTCGACAAATAATTTGGCCACCAGTTCGCCCAATATGTGGCGGCAGCATCAGAAATTTTCAGGTCCATACAGAATGTTTTATGCTGCCGCCACACATTGAGCGAACTTGTGGTCGAATTATTTATCGAAACATTTGGCAAACTATTTGTAAATATTAAATGAAGTGTCAGTTGATTTAAAACTTGAGTGTTTTTACGTAATATCTACAAAAATACGATATACATGTTGAAAATAAGGCTTGAATCGGAAAATTTGGAACTTTTAGGGCCCTATATACACTTTTACTCGACTCTATGCTCGATTAAAATACGAAAACTTGTTAAATAAAGCCGAAAGCGACATCATTAATTAAGGCGAATGTAGACGAACTACCCGTCCACATAATGATGGTTTGCGAAAGTTCGTCGTAGTTAGCCAATGTCTGGCGGCTGCATTAAAATAAGATAATGATCCTGAAAACCTTTGGTTCACTACTTATGAATGCTGCCGCCACACATTGAGTGAACTTGTATTTGTAAGCAAATGTGTGTGAAAAGTTGGGCAAATCAAGGCGAATGTAAACGAACTACCCGTCCACATAATGGTTGTTTGCGAGAGTTCGTCGTAGTTGGGCCAATGTCTGGCAGCGGAATTAAAAACCGATAATATCGTCTTTTATACTATGACTTTTTCTATTTATTTAACACTTTCTTCCCATTAAATGTCATTGTGGACTGTTACTGTCATACCGCCTTTAAATTCCGCATTTATACTTTGGCCACTTTATACAGTGGGGATATTAAAAGAGTTCTCCCCACTTTCTCCTTTGAATGGAACAAGATATTGAGATCAGGTAAAATTTGAGTAAAAGAGTGTTAATTAAACTACCCTTTAACATAAAACAAATCGGTTAAAATTTGTAAAATGGTGTCACTTAAGCTACTTTTTGGCATTAACATAATTTTGGTCACGTGGTCTAGTGTCAAGAAGGCACTGGCAACTTTTAATTTTAAATAAAAACGGCACCTCGTTTTAAAGGCCGTTAAATTTCCTACTTAACGCCACTTTGTTTTTGAAAATCGGCCCAGCCATTCTAGACAAGAAACGGACGTTAGGTTGTCACTGTATGTTACATAAAGAAGAAAAAACCCAGAAAATAAGTTTTAATAATATACTTATCATCACAAAAGCAAACTAATAGTATAGAAGGTAGCAACGTTTTCAAAAAGGAATTTAAGGTCAGCTGATTTTTTGATATGTTGCTCTTCTTCCTCTTCTGGATAGACCTTGGGCTGTCTGGCTGGCGGTAGTGGTTGCGTTTATTAGTTCGCATTCTACCTGGTACATGTAATAATTCAAGGTTTTGAAACCTAATTTTTAATTTCTTGTCTTTAGATTTTTTAGGTTTACCAAACATATTTTTCATTGCCAGACACTTTATCATTGCTAATTATACAGTTGTCCTTTCTAACTTCTGAACCGTTCGGTTCAATATTCCCCCTTCTTTTTGCACACAATTCTTGATTTAAAGCTAAAGTGGCACACAATATTTAATTTTCACCTTTTAAAACCCCGTTTTTTACGTATTTTACATTATTTTTGCATTAAATTGCATAACTATACTTTGAATCATTTCAATCTCAGTGTGCCATGAAGCCCTATGTGTATGTATAGTTGCCGCATTATCAAAGAAAAGCCACGCAATTTAATGCAGAAATAATGTAAAAAACGTAGAAAACGGGGTTTTAAAAGGTGAAAATCAAATATGGTGCGACACTTTAGCTTTAAATCAAGAATTGTGTGCAAAAAGAAGGGAGAATATAGTGAAAATAAGCTTAATTCAAATTTGAACTTTGATGATGAATATCTCGAGAACTAAACGTTTCCGCCAAAAAATCTTTCAGATTCGTGATCAGCGCCCCAAAAACCCCCGTATACCAATTTCCGTTAAAATCGGAGGTACCGCAGGTTTCTTGAAAATCACCGAAACTTGGAATGATAAATATGACCGAGATCTCAATTTTTTGACAAATCAGGGACAGCTCTAAATATCAAGGTCACAGCTGGGCGTCAACCCAACCGCAACCGCCAGCCTAACAGCCGAGAATTTACCCGGAAAGAGGAGGAAGAAAAAACATATAAAAAAATTAGCCAACCTAAAATTCTTGTTTTTCCGACGTTGCTACCTCCCTGACTATAAACGAGCAAAAATCCGCGAACGTTATTAATCTCTCGACTCTCTAAAAGTCAGC
Source organism: Listronotus bonariensis (assembly GCA_014170235.1). NCBI lineage: Eukaryota > Metazoa > Arthropoda > Insecta > Coleoptera > Curculionidae > Listronotus > Listronotus bonariensis. The sequence continues at coordinate 19,184 of JACEGR010004457.1, forward strand.
CGTTTGTTTGTTGTACCTCCGATATTAAAACTTCCCTCATTATCCTTCAAAACCGCAATTTCTTTCAAGACTTTAATAATCCAGCCACGACATCTGCCGCGGTGCGCTTCGAACCAATTCAAACTTTATAATTACTGTTATCCCCGGGCACCATATAACCTTATAAAACCTTATATAAGGCGAAGACGTATCCGTTCCTAAGCTTCCACAGAAAATACGGAGAGTGCATATTAAAATTTTAACGCTTTAGATTTCACGGGGGATTCTAAAGGGAGATGTATGATGAGGCCGCATTAAGAACTCTTATATACATAGTATACAGCGTACGCCGAAAATTATGCACTGAATACCTTGCGGAAAAAATTGTTTTTGGCAAAACTTTAATCTTGAAATAATTGAATAGTTTACGAAGGCTTAGAGCCCAAGTAATACAGGATGGGCTTTAACTGTATGAACAGTTTTAATATCCAATAAAACAAACATGACAAAGCTTACACATATTTTATTGATATGATTTTAAACTAAAAATAACGGAAATTTTTATGACTTAAACATTTTCTGGCTCAAGTGACGTCCTTCACGTTGCTAATGTTCTGAATCCGGAATTGAATATTTTCAAAAGCTTGGCGACAAGTTGCTCGCGGAATGGCGTTTATTTCCCGCACAATGTTTTGTTGAAGCTGGTCTAATGAGGTTGGATTATCTTTATAGACCCTTGATTTTCGGTAACCCCACAGAAATTAATCATTTGGAGTAAAATTCGGGATCCGAGGGGCCTCTGAATATCACCCCTTCGTGAGATGAGTCTTCCAGGAAACTTATCTTTTAACAAATCTATGGATACCGTGGAAGTGTGGAAGGTGGCTGCATTTAATTAAAACCAAATCGTAGCATTATGTCTTTTAAATTGTTGAAGAGCTGGGACTAAGAATTCCTGTAGCATCTCACAATAGCTCTCACCGTCACGGCAACTCCTCTTTCATTCTCGAAAAATAGGGACCAATAATTTCACTTGCTGATATTGCCGTCCACACAACAAGCTTGGGAGAATGAAGGGGATGTTGATGTTTCTGTAGGAGATTGTATCATACCGTGGGTATCTTAAGTAAAACGAGAGATCAATATCTGAAGTTTTGAGCAAAAATTATTGACATACTGACTGTTTTACTCTAAACACTTTAATGATTCGGAGTTTTTTGGATAAACTGCAAGAGATGAATATACTTTTTACCAGATCTCGATATCTTGTTCTGGTTTAAAATTTGAGAAGAAAGGGACTTTTAAAAACTGCGCTAGAGCTACTGATTGGAACTAAATTTCAAACGGTTAAAACTCTGAAACGACTGGACTGATTTTTAAAAATAAAACGGGGTTACGTAGAGAATCAAAAGCCTTTCTATTTGAAAAAAGGTGATAGTGCCCGCAACAAATTCTAGGCCCATAAAGTAGTTTCAGTGACACTCTTTTACCCATATTATATTTGATCTTAAGATCCTATTCCACTAAAAAGATAAGGGGGAAAAGACTTTTAAAAATTCTACAGTATAGCGCGGGAACCTGGCAATTGATAATTGACGAACCTATGTACATATTATGTACTTATTTGGAAATAAAACGTATTCTATTCTATTCTATTCAATACCTTCTCTCTGCATTGTCCAAAAATTTTACATTTTTGATTTAAAATTGTAGCAAAAAATACACAATGAACTAAAAATTCCTTTGTTGTTGGATAGTACATCCTTTATACTTGATCCAAGAAAATATCAGAATTATTGAATACCAATATCAGAATAAACGACTTTTTTCTTATAAAAATGGTCGAAATTGCCATATTTTGATATTATAAAATCTGATTCTTAACACGGCTTCATATTTTTAATCCTGATTTAAAATAATATTTTACTAAGGTCATATTTCTTTTGCCTTGTGGTCATTGCCGAATTAAAACTATGGGATGCCCTAAGCAGCCCACTCCTGTTATGGGGCTCCCCTTTTTAGTCCACACGCACGCCAGCTTTTTGGTTTTGGAAGGCCCAGAATTTGTAGAGAGGGCCAAGTGGATTTGTCAAAAAAACTGTCGTGAAACATTTTAAGTACCAAAAAAGGTCCTTATGTGTATACAACACAAACAAAATGCTTTTTTGAATTTTTGAAGCAGCCTAACCGTCCATGTCCTAGCAAATATTTTTTGGTGCTCTTTATGGTGCCTTCTTTTTGGTACCCTATAACGTAATGCCCTAAGCAATAACTTAGTTTGCCTATAGGCTAATCCGGTACTGCTTGTGCCTCACTTACTTAAGTAGGTATATACACTACGTTTTTGGTCGATAGAAGGAGAGATAAGGATTTTTTTGACTCGCTTTAAGCCTTCTGACGAGACACGATAATTTCTCGTCTCGACAACTAGTTTTTTACATTTTAAGAGATTTTTGACAGTGAGTACATAAAGATGTAACAGTAAAGTCATGGACATACCTAAGTTAATTAAAATATTACAGCTCAAATTTGGTTAAGTTATATTTGCTCTCTCCTCGTATTTGCTAGAAATGTAAATAATTTATTACCCTGAAAGAACGTTAAAAATTTCGCTACTCCCAAAAATACTTTCAAACACAATTTTCTTTCGATCGCACTTCTTCTTTTATCTTGCGAGTGTTCAATTCGGGATTCAATTATTTTTCTGGCAAGCACGGCGATAAACAAAAAAGGCAAAGAAACCGGGTGGGATGCAAAATTGAAAGAACAAGGGAAGCCTATTTAAATATCTCGTTTGCCGATAGATTGCGTTATCTCAAGCGTGAATTTCCAATTTGGCAGCCATGCCATGCCGCCCAATCAATCGAGATTTTTCATGTGCTACAGAGTGTTTTTAAATTTTCTGTCTTAAATTTAACATATGCGACCTCCTAGATAACCTGATTTGTCATCTACTTTTTTTATTAAATTCAGAACACATAATTTAAGGGCGTTTTCTTAAGGTCAAAAAACCTTTGTTTTCCTATAAACATAAGTACCAAAATGCACCAACTCTCTGTGCCAGAGCCTAGACCAATCGTAAGTAAAATAAAGTAAAAGCAACCCCAGAAACCGTAGCAAAAATTAAAAAAATTACTAACTTGATATCTCGTCTGACATTTTAAACATGTCTGTGACACCTATACGCGCGATAAATGTCTGGTGTAATTATTTGACAAACTAAAAATCATAGTTAGGGTGACACATTTTTTCGGTACCTAGTAATTGCTTGGCCGATACTGAAACAAAAAATCGGGTAATTTTTGGTAATATTTTTCGCCATGTTAGATCTACATGTCCATTTTTATCAGCTAATTTACCGTGTTGCAACATTGTCTTTCTTAATCTGAATCGCGGATAGTAAGGATTTCTGAAAAAAATCAGTTCGCTTACCTCCCAAAAATAGTTTTGTCATAATATATGACATAAAACTATTTTTGGGAGGTAAAAATTTCAAAAAAACACATATTTTTTTAAATATCCTAACTATTCTTTACCCAATTTTGTTTTAATTTGGCAATATTATTAATGAAATTAAGAGGGGTAATTCATCACTAACTTAATTACATTTAATAAGTCCAGTGGCGTCTCTAAAGGCAACTGAAGAAATATTTCCAACAAAAAAAAAATCGGTACGCCACTGACTGTGTAAATGCGTGTAAAATTTTTGTGCTTTCTTTAGATTAAGCAATTAAAAATACTAATTTTATGTCTCCTATTTTTTTCCGTATCTTGTTTAGTTAAAGAGAAAAAAAATTCACTTAATTGCATATTTTTAGACCATAAAAAGCATTGCGGGATCTTTTTCTTAAAAACAAGGTTTTATAATTTTTAATTAGCAATTATGTAGACGTTTACGACATATGTTCATATAAATAAATTTTTTGATAAAAATCGAAATTTTTTGTTTTTTTTTAAATTTTAACACTCTGTTTCTCAAAAACTTAGACGTTTAGGACATATGTTCATATAAATAAATTTTTTAATAAAAAATCACTTTTTAAAGTTTCTCGCATTTGTTTAGAAACACCCTGTATATATGAATTTTCAGTCCTATTTAAATAAATAGAGTTCTTCCTTTAACTAAATACTTAATCCAACTATTAAATGTTTCCTTAACTGATCACCTTCCCCAACGTTCCCCAACAATCAAACTAAACTAAATATTCCCGAAACTTCCCCCAATCCATATGTTCATATGAATGATTTTTTTATGAAAAATTACCTCTTAAAATTTCTCGCATTTGTTTAGGAACACCCTGTATATATGAATTTTCAGTCCTATTTAAATAAATAGAGCTCTTTCTTTAACTAAATACTTTATCCAACTATTAAATGTTTCCTTAAGCGATCACCTTCCCCAACGTTCCCCAACAATCAAACTAAACTAAATATTCCCGAAACTTCCCCCAATCCATATGTTCATATGAATGATTTTTTTATGAAAAATTACCTCTTAAAATTTCTCGCATTTGTTTAGGAACACCCTGTATATATGAATTTTCAGTCCTATTTAAATAAATAGAGTTCTTCCTTTAACTAAATACTTTATCCAACTATTAAATGTTTCCTTAACCGATCACCTTCCCCAACGTTCCCCAACAATCAAACTAAACTAAATATTCCCGAAACTTCCCCCAATCCATATGTTCATATGAATGATTTTTTTATGAAAAATCACCTCTTAAAATTTCTCGCATTTGTTTAGGAACACCCTGTATATATGAATTTTCAGTCCTATTTAAATAAATAGAGTTCTTCCTTTAACTAAATACTTTATCCAACTATTAAATGTTTCCTTAACCGATCACCTTCCCCAACGTTCCCCAACAATCAAACTAAACTAAATATTCCCGAAACTTCACCCAATCCATATGTTCATATGAATGAATTTTTTTATGAAAAATCACCTCTTAAAATTTCTCGCATTTGTTTAGGAACACCCTGTATATATGAATTTTCAGTCCTATTTAAATAAATAGAGTTCTTCCTTTAACTAAATACTTTATCCAACTATTAAATGTTTCCTTAACCGATCACCTTCCCCAACGTTCCCCAACAATCAAACTAAACTAAATACTCCCGAAACTTCACTCAATCCACTTCGGAGATTTATGACAATCGAAGAAATTGACTTGGTATAATGGCGTGTGATGTTCCCAAGACTACAGACAATAAAAAATAAATTATAACCGAACCGTTTAAGGGCCCCGGTTACGTTTATTTAATACCAACTAATCATGCGAGCTCCGAACATTTAAATATAAATCGCCCCGTACGCGATGGTACGCGGATTCACCCCACTTAGACCCCCTTGAGTCCCCTTAAGGCCGTTTACTTAAAGAAGCTTTTTTCTTGTGTCGTGAGAAGAGGAATGAACGATTTAATTTCTTGTAGCTGTCGGAATTGGGTAATTTTACTCACATTGAGATTTTATAAATAATGTTTGTTTTTATTTATTTAAAACATTTTTTTTAATTATTTAAAAATTATTAAACATAGACTGACTGATTACTGACGGTTCTGATTTTTATTTTTGTGATGACAAATAAAAAAGCCTGTGCGATAAAAAGTTCTTCTTAAAGAATTTTAAACTTTACATAGAAGTTGCTCGACTACACACAGAAAAAAATGTCTTGTTTTAAGCAAATACAAGGTTTTAAAAATATGCATTCTTTTGAATAGTTGTGCTTTTAAACCAAGATTTATTTCTTACTTTAAAATAATAGTGGTTCTTAAACTGGGAGAAAAAATACTTTAATTTATGTCTTTAATGTAAAAGAAATTCTTTAAATTAAAATAGCCTCAGTATTATTTTAAGAATATCAGAATCAAGAAATAAGAACCTAAAGATTTATGCTGAGCTCTTTAATATCTTTAATGTAAGTTTTAAGATTTTAAACAAAAGAAATATTAAATGTTTCTATCAAAATATTAATGAATTTTCTTTAAAATAATAGGTTCTTATTTTAAGAACCTATACCAAAATCTTTAAGCTTTATGTCAAAGAACCTATTTCTTTAATATAAGTATTCACTGAATTATGCTTTTTAGTACGGTATCAACCGTACGATTATATCCTACCGTCGAACAACGAAAGTTTTTTTTTATAAGATACACTTGTTATTCGTATTATTCAACTTGGACCCGGGACAGCCAATTTGATAAGTCCTATGAGGTTCGGCAAAACGCATTATCGATGGAGAAGAGAGGTCTCGGTGAATGACATTATAAGCAGGAATTCCTCTCTAACTATCAAAAGAGAACTAATTGTTTATTTAATAAAATTATCTTAATTGATATAAATTTTATTTCAGTCTGTGGTATTTACTATCTTGTCTTAAAAAAGTATCTCTCGGTGGAAAAGCGCTCGATGTTTTTAACGGAATACATCGTTCTTTAATGTAGACCCATTGGGGTCACTAAATAAAGCAAGGTTATTTTTATTATAAAAAGCGCCATCTTTTGAATTTAGTACGCAAAGATAAAAACATATTTTTTTCTGTTTGAGATTCTATTTCTTTAACACATATGAAAGTCACAATTCTCTCAAATTAAATCTAAGGCTTTTGTTTTAAGATATAATTTTTTCAGTGATATGTTGACCAATTTTAACCTCGAATAACTTTAGAACAAAAACATTTATAAAGATGCGGTTTTCGCAGAAAGTCCTACATTCTTTATAAGTTTTTTTATCATATCCTTGCCATTTGGTTGCTACATTTTGTTAACACGAAAAAAAAGGCCGAGGGCATCTGAAAACTCAATCTTTCCCCTAAAAAAGCAACATAAGGTATGGTAACTTCAAAAAATAATGGATTTATTGTTCTCGAAAAAATTGACTATATGGGAATTAAAAGCATTATAGTAAGACAGTTTGACGCCATCTACCAATTTGTTGTAAACGAATTGTAAATAAGGAAATTTCCAACTTCTTGCACACTTAATATACCACACTGCATACAGGGGTTGTAGAATTTTTAAAATCTTATAAAAATATTTAAGAGCCATTTTTACATAATAAAATGTAATAAAAGGTTCGGTAGACGACACTTCAGTTAAAAAAAAAGAAGGTTTTAGGTAAATGCGCATCATATACAGGGTGAATCAAAAATCGATCACGAAACTTAAGGGGTGACTCTACTTGAGAAAATAAGGGTAGAGCTTCATATATATTTTTGTCAAAATGTCATTCGTTTTCGAGTTACAAGCCGTCACAGCTCAATTTTTATTTTGGTTTTTCGCCATATTGCATTTATTTTTAACCAATCCAGTTGATATTTGGCACACAAAGCGAGCTTTGCAGATTCTAAAATTTTTAAGATAAAAGTTTTTTTTAAATACCGTTAGAGGGCACTTTACCTAAAACTCAAAATTTATTTACATCATAACTTTTTATTTTTGACAGATATCGCAAAGCTGGGGACGCCATTTTATAGACATACGATACATACATAGATACGTTTAACCTTTGTTGGAAAATTTAAAAAATAAGGTACTCTTAATTAAAGTCGATAAACCTCACCGTTTAGGCACCAATAGACATCAAAGTTTTCATCAATTTCAATAAAATTACATACATACATACAAGGTGTCCGGTAAGTCGACCGATAAACTTAACCAAACGATTCTTCAACAGAAAATAAGAAAAAAACGTCATATATGTCGTTAAAACTTTTTAATTTTAAACACCCCGTAGTTCAAAAACTAAGACGTTTTTAGAACATATGTTTATATGAAAATTTTTTCTTATTTTTTTATTGTAAAATCGTTTGGTTAAGTTTGTCAGTTGAGTTGCTAGACACCCTGTATGTATGTAGGTAATTTGATTAAAATTGATGAAAACGTTGATGTCTCTTGGTGCCTAAACGGTGAGGTTTATCGACTTTAATAAAGAATACCTTATTTTTTAAGTTTTTGATTATCTATAAAATGGCGCCCCTAGCTTTGCGATATCTGTCAAAATAAAAATGTATGATGTAAATACATTTTAAGTTTTAGGTAAAGTGCCCTCTGGCGGTATTTAAAAAAGTACTCTTGTCTTAAAATTTTAGAATCTGCAAAGCTCGATTTGTGTGCCAAATATCAACTGGATTGGTAAAAAAATAAATGCAATATGGCGAAAAAACCAAAATAAAAATTCAACTTTGACGACTTGTAACTCGAAAATGAATGACATTTTGAAAAAAAAACTATATGAAGCTCTACTCTTATTTTCTCAAGTAGGATCACCCCATAAGGGTCCTGATCAATTTTTGGATCACCCTGTATATATATATATATATATATATGTATGTTGTGAACAACAAAACCAATTTATTTCACTTGCAAAATTTGCGATTTATACTAGAGAGCATAGGAAAACATAACAGTAAGGAGGTTAAATGTCAAAACAAAAAAGCAATATGCTGTTAAATTGTAACATTTATACCTACTTTAATCATAAAATTTATTTATTATTATTTAAATACATCAAAAAAGACTGTTTAAATAGTGAACCTATAGATATGGATTCCTACTAAGAATAAAATAATATTAAAGCGTTTCCATTTTGCTTTTTATTTGAATAAATTTTTTTATGTAGTATTTAGGATTTTTAAAAATAAAATACAATATGGTTTTTCACAGTTTTTAAATATAGATACGTTTACCCTTTGTTGGAAGACCCTGTACCTCCCCTTGATATTAAACAAAAAACATTTCTTAAATTTCCTGTTTTTCGTAATAATATAATGTACTAATTTGTCCAAATAACCCAAAAGTTTTGTATTTTCTTTTGAACCGAGCAAAAAATAAATTAGACTTTGCAGCTTCTTTAAACAAACACAAACGATTCAATTTAAAAAGGAGTAAAAAGAGTGACGTGTCCAAATCCTACTTAATCAGTTTCTTTTAGTAACACTGGAACAAAAAAGCGCTTAAATTTTATCCAGGTAACACAGGACAAAAGAAGAGTCTCATTTTTGTTTTATTGTTGTAAGAAAATAATGCTGCGTGTTCAAATTCTGAGGTATTGATTAAAACCCAAACTTTAACACACAAATGTTTGTGTTTAAACTGTTAATAAAGAAACTTATTCCGGTTTTCTGCTCTTAAAATTATTTAAAAGACATTTTACTTTCCATTTCCATAGACTTTCCAAGACTTTCGGGATCTACTACAGCGCGGCAGATTAACATACCGGAGGATACCTTGTACCCGGCACCTCCACCAAATATGAGCCCTTGTATACAAGGCAGATCGTAAAAAACAAAAATATATCCATAAGAAATTTTCGAGCGCGTCAGATTAAGATAGTGTGAGTTAATTACATGCTAAATAGTGTATATTCCACTAACCTGATAATTTGGGAGTGACGTAAAGAATGCGGAGGGCAACAAAGTTGTATTCATTCATTTTGACATTCTCGAGCGCGGCTACTATTATATTAAAAAAATTTACAAATAAAGTGGTACTCTTTCAAAACTTGATTAGTGAAGCAACCGAAGGAAGTAGAACTGATACCATTCTTTTAAAACTTATGTGGCTAACTTCATTCTGATGCCTAGTCTTCATGTACGATAAAATATTGCGGAACCTCGGAAGTCCGGAATCACATGACTACAATATCGAAATTTGATTGGGCTTTCGGCAGCCATGTTGACAAAGTGACAGATCCTTGACAGTTAAGGGACAGAAAAGGTAACATTTTTTAACTTTTTACGGAATCCGCCGATTTTCTTGTTTACTTTTGTGCTTTTTGGGTATTTTCGCTTTTTATTGTTTGTTTAAAAGATAGTCTTATTCAGATTTATAAAATATGTAAATTTATGTTTTTGCCTCCATAAACAGACGACTTTTTAAAAACTGCGCCAATCCGCAGTTCCGGATTTACGCAATTTTAGTTTACATGGGGCATAAATGTTTATTAATATTTCAAATGCCATGTGTCACGTGATCAAATTATCGGGTTTACTTGCAAGGGAGGAAATAATATTTTACTTAGGTTAATGGTTACTTTTCGGAAAAAAGTTTATTGCCCTAAAAAATAAAAAACATAACCCATTTTTGCAAAAATTACTGGCGGAGATTCATTTATTTGGGGGCCCAAAATGTGAAATTTGAGGTTTGAAAAACAGCTTCGATTTGTTTACGAAATGCTCTTAAATAGTCACTAAGTGCGACGAATTGGTCATCCGCACACCAACTGTTACAGCGTGTTTAAAATATGAAGGTCATCGAACAATTTTTAGCGCCTCAACAAGGTTATTCCCAAATGTAACTCCCACAAGATTAAAGGTGTCTGCTCTGCAAAACCTAGCCGCTCATAAGTAAAGGATAAATATTTAAGAATCTTTTCGCGACAAGGAACATGATTGTGTTTTGGATGCATTAAAATGGACGAGATTTTTGGCGCCCCAATCCAATATTAAATTTTGGTCCTGTGAAAGAGATTTTGATCGCTTTGCGTTTGCTTTGAAATCAGGTTTAGAGATTGGTTTAGGAACCTGAAACTGGAGTAAAGAGTCGGTAAAACTATGAGTGGAACTAGTTGTGGACGAGAGAAGGTCGTTGATGTGAAGAAGAAACAATGTTGGTGCCAGTACTGAGCCGTGAGGCACTCCAGCATTTACGTGGTGACAGCTTGAGGAGTGGCCATCTACAATAACTGAGATAGGTAGATTAAAAAGATAACTAGAAAGCCAAGTACAGAGTTTAGTTAAAAGACAATAGGAGGGAAGTTTATTAAGGAGTGCGGCATGCCAGACCTGGTCAAAACCGTTGGATATATCAATAAGAGCAACGATCTGGGACTTACCTAGAACCTCAAGAGACTTATTTTAGCAGTGTGATACGAAGAAAATAAGATCCGCCGTAGATCTTTTGTGGCGAAATCGATACTGTCTGTCATGCAAAATTTTGTGTTTTTGCTACAAACGATTTGCTTTTAAATGAAATTCTCGAACACAGTGTGTTCGTCGCTCAAGGGACAAAAGGGGGATTTTATACGTACATATCTTTTGTTACACGTTCCTATTGTTCGTGGGCGTGCAGGTAGCTGAAGGAATGCGATCGCGGGCCGGTTTTAAATTTTATAAACATAGCGCGGGTGTTGAAAATTACCATTTATTTTGTCAGTTTCGTTCTTTGAGACATTCTGTATAATATTGCGAGAAGGGCGGGAGATAAAGCGTTTCCGTTGTATTGTTTGGTACTGATTTTCGGGTATTTGACACCTCAGATAAATGGGGTATTTTTCTTTTTAATCAATTAGCCGAGATACGATAACAATTAGCCATATAAAAAATCTTGTTTACTACATTTAAATCCGGATATACCGCCAAGACAAGATATGCTTGTCTATACAGGGTCATCCAAATTAAGTGTCCGTTATTGGTAACTTCGTTATTATTTAAAATACGAAATAGTTTAAATTAGCAAACTAGTAGCATTTTTACGCTCTTTAAGACTGAAGATTAGAAAAAAACAATTGACAATCGGGTTTCTGAGTTATACAGCAAAATACCCTTTTTTATTGGAACACCCTGTATATTTTATCACCATTAGAAAGATCTTTTAAAATCCTTGAAAAAAGTCCACATGTGATATATCCTATTTTTCGTGGTTTCGGAAATAAAGCCATCCTAAGAATTTTTATAGTACACTGGCATTTAAATAAAACCCTGTATATTACATTACCAATAAATAGATATTTAATAGAGCTTTAAGAAAATACCACATTTGATATGTCTATCTCTTATAGTTTTGGAAATATGGCCACTTAAATCTAAAAATTACGTTAAATTTCCAATATATCACAGCTTTAAGCTATAAGCAATAAGTTTTAGTGTCAGAAATAAAACGGGAAAAATATCTACTATCTTTCAGATTTGAATGGCTATATTTCCAAAACTATAAAACATAGGCACATCAAATGTGGTATTTTCTTAAAGCGTCTTTAAAATATCTTTTTAATGGTTATACCATATACAGGGTGTTTTATATAAAAATCCAGTTTACTATTAAGCTTCTGAGGAAGGCCATATTTCCGAAACTATGAAAAATTTGATATATTACATATGGAATTTTTTAAAGGATTTTGAAAGAACTTTCTGATCGTAAAAGAATATACAGGATGTTCCATTTAAAATAGGGGTATTTCGCTGTATAACTCAGCAATCCGATTGTCAATTGTTTTTCTAATCTTTAGTCTTAAAGAGCGTGAAAAAGTTATTAGTTTGCTAATTTAAACTATTTTGTATTTTAAGTAATAATGAAGTAACAAATGACAGACACTTAATTTGGATGACCCTGTATAATGATTTTTTCCTTGTTTGAAGACTCGGCATGACACCTCTTATTTTCTTCGGGGTCTTTTATTTCTCCTGAGGCCTTATGTTTTCTCGACCAGTTTTAATGCATAATCAGGCTCAAATTTTTACTTTTGGAATTTGGTAAAAAAGTTACTCTGTTGGTTAGCCTCTCGCCCTCCTCAAAGAAAGTCAAAGATTTAAAAGCATATCCTCTATCGGGATATTTTTTAGAGAATTTTATTAAAATTTTTCAAGAAATCTTACATTTTGCCAAATTATATATATTTTTCAAAAAACTATAGCTAACTAGTTTTTTTACTCTACAATTTTTTATGTAAGACTTTTAGATGCCCTAATTATAAGAAAAAGGTAGATATTTTTGCAAAATTTAAGATTTCTCGGTAATATTTAAATTCACAAAAAACATAGAAATTGCTTTTAAAACTTTTAATTTTCTCTGTGGGGAGGCTAACAAAAATTAACTTTTTTCGCAATTTCCACAGGAAAAATCTTGAGGCCAATAGCATCTAGTACACAGGGTGTTTCGTAACTACGATACAGAACTTTAAAGGGTGATTTGAATGTTTTTGTACTTGTTAAAAAGATTCCCTACCATATTTCGATGTTGCTTTATTTCTGAGATATAGGACATTAAAATTGTTTAAATAGGGTAGGTATATTTTAAATATTCTAAATATTTAACAAGTTAATCAGTAAGTTTATTAGGTAAACTGTTTACCACATTTTTGGTAAACTATTTACCTCATTTTTGAGACGCAACCATTGGCCCAGTTCTCGTCTGGGGTCTTGTTAAGATTTTTATTGGATTAAAATAATTTCAACCGAGTGCTAATGAACCTTTGTTTATAAATTGAAATCTTTGTGTTGTAAGTAACTTAATATTAAATATTTCATTATTTTATTTCTTTTAAAGTAATCATAACTTTTATGATATTGTGTAAGAGCAGAATAGTTCTTCATAATGTATAAAAGTTTTAATTTTCTTAAAATGTTAAATAAACTTTTTAATACTTTTATTCTAGAGAAAAGCCAAATAATATTTTGTTTAAATAGATTTAAGGTTGTTAACACGCTTTTATTAACTTGGGTTGTAACTATCTATCTATCAATCTATCCATCTGGCTGCCTATGTAACGGAATCTTTGAGCCTAATTTTAACCAACTTCCAGCTATTCGATTTCTTTGAAACTTTGCACACGTATTAAGGACCCATGACAATGCAATAATCTGCAAACAGTATCCCTTTATCTTTTTTTTTAATCGCCAGGAAAAAAATCCATTATATTATAAAAACAACACCTAGGATGCCATCTGTTGGAAAAATTTCAAACTTTGCTATTAAATGAAGAAGAAATTTTTTAGTGGATTGCAAAATGTTGGCAACGGTCCAAACATTGCCTGGATTGCCATCTGTTGGCAAAATTTGAAACTTTGCTACTTAATGAAGAAGAAATTTTTTAGTGAGTTGCAATCTTTTGCAAATTTTAAAATTTGCTACCATTGTCATTTCATAGGGGCTGGTTATTTTCTTTTTGCTGCTTAATTAAATAGTATGTTCTAATTTACTGTTATATTAAGAATTTTGTGCAATATAACGAACTAAAAAATGAAAAATAATTAATAGTTTAAAAAACTAAAAAACACGCTTTTATATGCAACCGAACTAAAAATTAAAAAATAATTTTTCATTAAAAAAATATTTTCACTTCATAGTAAAAAGCGTGGGGTGCATTTTACTATTTTTTCATAACTTTTCCATCATAGATATTGGCAAATATAATAATTATAACATTTAATATATTAAGCACCCCACGCTTTTTACTATGAAGTGAAAATATTTTTTAATGAAAAATTATTTTTTAATTTTTAGTTCGGTTGCATATAAAAGCGTGTTTTTTAGTTTTTTAAACTATTAATTATTTTTAGGGATAAATTAGGGTTATGTTTTGAATATGTAAGTAAGTCATTGACTAAATGACCTTATAGAAGAACCGCTCCTTGCTCTTATATATTTACCACGTTATTAAAATGTCATCGTGTCAAACGGGCTTTAGATACCAAGAATCCATTTTCCAATAAGTTTTTCGCCAATTGGTGCTAAAAACAAAAAGCAACAACACCAAATTAGAGCGATCTATTTTTGGCACATGCCCGGATAGTCGTAATGGCGGCTATTTATCACAAGAGCTTATTGAAATTCTCGGTGCGTCTTTGCCAAACGCGAACACAAGAACACATATTTGTTTAGGTTTTGCGGAAAGGGAAAGATCAATTTGCACTGAGCTCCGGAACAGATAAGTTTCTGTATCTGCCCGACACGGGGCAGGTAAAAAATTAAAATATGTTTTCGTGGAATTTTTTAAACTGTTGTGTGTTACAGAATGTTGTTAAAAAAATTAAAGGCAGATTCTACTACTGAAAATATAAAAAATAATAAAAACATGGCTGCAAAAATTCTTTGTTGTTAAGATACAGAATGTTAAACTTGTAAAAAAATGTTTCTTTTAAATAGCTTAAATTCCTAAATATCCTTTATCCAATTTTGTTACATTAAATAAGTCTAGTGGCGTCTTTAGCGACAACTGAAGGAATATTTCTAACAAAAAAACGGTACGCTACTGAGTGCATAAACGTGTGTAAATTTTTGTGGTTTCTTTGGATTAGGCAAATAAAAATACATCTTTTATGTCCCCAAATTTTTCGTTTTTTGTTTAGTTTAAGAGAAAAAAAATATAATTCACTTAACTGCATATCTTTAGACCATAAAAAAGCACTGCGAGAACTTTTTCTTTTAAAAATTATTTTTATAATCTTTTGTTACTTAATATTGTGAACACCCTGTACAGGGGGTATATGGGTTTTAATAATTTTAATATTTATTCATTTATTACGGCATTAAGACATCACATTCAAAAAATTAAAACAAATAATCGAAAATATAGTGCAAGGTTTTTTGTCACTAAACAATAACAGAGTCTAGGTCATATTATTTTATTCAGGGTCAACAACGTGCTCAGTCACCAAAATACTAAGTTCAACTTGGTATATATACAGAAATTGTCCTAATAATGGGGAGGAATTAGAAAAATATTAGATAAGAAGTAGGTACTAAAAGTGAAGTCAAGTATAAAGTTATAGTTTTTTTCTAAATTTTTTTTTATTGTATTAAAAATTACACAATGATAAATAAATAATAATTTATGTAACAAGTGCATAAAGTGGTACTTTTTTTTACGAATGGGAAGTTTGACAGCACCAGCCGTTATGCGAGTGCGGCAATTCTATGAGTAAAAAAGACATTTAATGCATGTGTTACATACTATATTTTTTCCACAACCGTATAAAAATTTCCAAAATACCATTTTATACAAGTTTTATTTATCTAAACCTATTAATTTTAATTTTTGCAGCACATTCATTATATTAGAACAAAAAATCAAAGCCTCCATATTTTTTAAGAGACAATTATCTCTTCTCTTCATAACTATGCATTTATTATTTAATTTTAGAAAATTGTATGTACTTACTTTTCTAGAATTAATACTAAAGCAGTATAAATTCTTTTTCAATTTCTTAGTCATCAAAATTTATTATTACCATTAAATTTTTAATAATTTCTATAAAATTTATTTGCAACTGTCAAATTTAAAAACTAGTGACATTTATTATCTATACCAGGTGCCCACAAAATTACTAGCAAGCTTGTCATTTTCTTGAGGAATTTGATGAAGTAGTACTTCGTGGGCACCCGGTATAAACAAACTCCACATGATTGTCTTTTTATCGCCTCATAGACAGTCTTCTTTTTTTTCTTTGTTCCATCTCACTTTCGTGATGTTTATCTTGGATGAAAATGATCCCTGAGGCACCCTACGTGGCCGACGTTTGACTGATTATTAATCAATATATTTAATACATTCAAAATTTAATCCAATATATCATTTATTCTTAAGAGTACCAATCCCCTGAAGTGTTTTAAAAATGTATTTTAACAGTAAAAATTTACATAGAGGATTTTAAAATATTTTTATTAGTTTTTTTTTCAATCTGACGGACATCTAAATGTTCCTCATTATTCCAATACGTTTTCTTACCTCCAAAATGCATTATGCCTGTAGGTAGATGGCGTTGCTAGGCAATGTTTTTTCTGGCCATGATCAGGAATTTTTTGCCAGAGGTTTTCTATGCTTTAAATATTTATTGATGACGTTTGCCGAAGTCAATCGCCAATACATGACAATGTAATACAACAGTAACGTTTTATACCGAGATTAAATAATTATAATTTAATATTTAATCGAGTATTTAATAAACTAAAAAATATTATCTAATGCAATCTTATACGAAAATTAAAAATGACAGTTATTTAAAAAGACGCGATGCACCAAAAAAAAGAATTACACAGTTAAATGTATTAGTAATCACAATACTCTCAACTCTTTGGGAATCTTTTACAAGTGTTCTTCTAGCTGGTCGACTTCGATCACGAAAACGTTCTTCGTAAATGCGCTTAGCTGAGAACCTCTTCGTAAAACACATCGTAAACTGTAGTTCATTATAATCATTTTTATTTTAAATATGGCCTCTATCAAATCGGGACTCTTAAAAAAACTTAAATTTTTGATCTTATCTTCAATCAACTTAATAAAAATCCTTCATTAATTATTAATGCGACAAAACAAAAAGGAATTTTTCGCTTATGGTCCCAGGGATCTAATTTACATATTTAATTGTGTTTGAGCCCCTGAAGAATTGTTATAAGGACAAAAATGCCTTTGTTTAAGAATATCTATGGTAATTTGAATGGATTTAAGTCATCGGGACTTTTGTGTCATCAGTAAATTCTCTGAAAATTTAAATGAGTATATTTTGGTTTAATTTCTAAACTTAGATACCAGGCTTTACAATAACGCGATTTCAGTCAGAAGTAAAAGGGTGCTAAATCTGGCCAAAAGGGAGAATGTTGAGGGTTTCTTAAGATACCTATGTGAGAGGGAAATTAGTTTCTTTATTAAAAACTAGGATTTTTCTTCAATAATACTACTTTCTTGAGATTTCGTTTTCTTTTATTTTTAACTAATACACGACGTTGTGAATGGTGTCTTTCTCCCACCAAATTCAAGTAATAACTAAACCTACTGAAGTTTCACGGTTCAGCAAGGGCTGCCAAATATTTGGTATATCGATACTGGCTTTGCCAAATACGTTCTTGTTGCTTAAAATTACAGAACTGTTTTTTATAATTTCCTCCTTTTCCAGTGTTCTTCTTTGTGAATAGTTTTGGCCTCCGACCAGTGTATGTAGTAATGTTTTGACCAAGCATGTTTAGCCACTCCCGATCTCGACGTTTCACCGTGTACCATATGTTTTTTCTCTTATTCTAATATCTAGTGGCATTTTTGTTTCTCCAACGTATACTTTACCACATTCACAGGGAATCTGGTAAATACAGTTGTTTTTGATGTGTTCTTGTCCGGTCTCGTCTTTGTTAGAATGATCCTCTAAGTGGTCTGGGATTTAAGTACTATTTTAATGTTGTGTGTTGGCAATTCTGCGGATTTTTTGTTCCTTTACCAGACGGAATAGTCATGAATGTTTGGTCCTGTTGGAGTCTTTTTCGGTGGTTTTTGTATTGTTTTTATATTTGTGTATTGCTTCCTTTATAAATCTTTTGTTGTATCCATTTTGTTGAAGATCTCTAATTAAAATAGTTATCTCATCGTGTAGAGCTTCCATAGTATTACATATGGTTACTGCGGTTGGAGATAGACACCATCCGAAACATCGTGTATCAGTTAAAAAAACATACAACAAAAGTCCAAGGAAGTAGTATAATTGAAAACATAACCACCTTCAATTTTCGTTGGTGGTAGCTTACAGGGTAGCAGGAATTCAATGTGCTGATTTGACAGATATCAAAAATTTTTTACAAATAGGGATTTTCACTTGTAATAACACTAGTGCTAAATTTATTTCCGGATTTTTTCAAGGCCACGAATAATTTGAAAATTATCCCGAGCTGCAGGCGAGGGAGAATTTTCTTAAAATATTCGTGGCCGAGAAGAATTTTCCGAAATAATTTAAGCACGTGTGGTATTCGGTAAGAAAATTTTACACCAAGTTTGTGTTAAATAATATTCTTTTTAATTAATATTTGTAACTTTGACACGAGATTTAAAATTCTACTATAAAATAAATATTTTCCATTTTACCAATTGTAGTTGCAAATATATGTAATTTTAGAGCTTATCATTGTTTATTCTTTTATATTATATATACCTTATATTACTACAGTTGGTAAAAATAGGCTATTTTAATTTTTTAGACCCATACCTTGCTTTCGTTTGCTCTTCACTTATGAATAGTACTTCAGTCTTATGATATTATTTTACTAACTGTAGTTGTATAAAATTGTCATTGAGGGTCTTAAAACCTTACATTATTTTTATATTATGTTTTGTCTGAAATACTACAACTGGTACAAAATAACATTTTCTTTAATTATGTATGTGAATGACAGACATGACGTTAAAACAAATTCAATGAGATTATGTCAAAAAATGTCCACTATAATTCGCTCCATGGTACCCCAGACAGGAGAAAAAATTCAGATAAATAGATGTGTTATCATGGTAATGCAACGAAAACTACACATTTGATTGGTTAAAAAAACAGTGGTGTGGAATTTTCTCTGTTAATTTTTAAGATAATTATCCCAATAAACCGAAAAAATATTTGTTTTATCAAAGAGTCCCCTACCACCAACATGTATGGTTTACGATGTCGTGAAAAACAACTACTAACCAGCTGATTTTTATTCTGTTGATTAAATAATATTTATATATATTAACGCCCATATTCTCCTACAAAGTTCAAGGTACGTCATATATATATATATATATATATATATATATATATATATATATATATATATATATATATATATATATATATATATATATATATATATATATATATATATATATATATATATATATATATATATATATTACTCCCTTTAAAGACAGTCTAAAGAAAACATCCTGCTTTTCTATGCTATCCACCACGACTCTCTCCCCAGACCGTTTTCGCCTGCCTTACAGGTACAGGTGGATAGCATAGAAAAGCAGGATGTATTCTTTGACTGTCTTTAAAGGAGTAGAATATTTTATATAATACACCAAGACAGTAGGGAATTTTTCCTTGTGCTTTACAACATACATAGCCACCCCGCTACAATTGATGCTCGTATTTACTGAATGCGATTTCAGTAGGGCATCAACGGCAGGATTTAATATCCTACCGCTGGACGATGAAACTTGTCTAATAAGTAGACGCTGGTTTTCTATGCTATTTACCACGACTTGATACAGCCTCACTGATGAGTACCTGTAAGGCAGGCGAAACCGGTCTGGGGAGAGAGTCGTGCTGGATAGCATAGAAAAGCAGGATGTTTTCTTTTGACTGTCTTTAAAGGGAGTAGAATATTTTATATACTACACCAAGACAGTAGGGAATTTTTCCTTGTGCTTTACAACATACATAGCCACCCCGCTACAATTGATGCTCGTATTTACTGAATGCGATTTCAGTAGGGCATCAACGGCAGGATTTAATATCCTACCGCTGGACGATGAAACTTGTCTAATAAGTAGACGCTGGTTTTCTATGCTATTCACCACGACTCGATACAGCCTCACTGATGAGTACCTGTAAGGCAGGCGAAACCGGTCTGGGGAGAGAGTCGTGGTGGATAGCATAGAAAAGCAGGATGTTTTCTTTTGACTGTCTTTAAAGGGAGTAAAATATTTATATAATACACCAAGACAGTAGGGAATTTTTCCTTGTGCTTTACAACATATATATATATATATATATATATATATATATATATATATATATATATATATATATATATATATATATATATATATATATATATATATATATATATATATATATATATATATTGATATTTATCAAATCAACATGTTTAATTGTAAGGAAAAAAGTTGGGCGTCTCGTCAAAATGAAGCTACTCACGAAAAATTAGCTTGTTAGTAATGACTTGGAAAAATGGTCAAATGGTAGGGATCCCTAATTATAGGTTTTTTCTTACCAATTTTTACTGCGGTTAGTGAAGTCATTTAAAATAAACTTTTTAAAAACACAAAATTTGCGGGAGAAGAGCTATGTCCTGTATTTAATTCTTAAGTAAAACTTTTTATTTATTCTTTTTGTATTAACGATAATGGTACCCATTTAAAAATAGAACCGGTACCATTTCTAAACAGAGCTTCAATCACTGATTTGAAACAGTGTTACTGGCCCAGGTAAAAGATCATTCAAAAGAAACGAAAACGTGAATGAATGGACAAATCTCGAGGTGAACGCATGGTACCTCTATGGTTCCTTCTTGGAATTTGATATATTATTATGATTTGACAGGTACGGTGCTTTACTGGTGCGTCAGTAAGCTAATGAATTTTAAGGTATACAGGGTGTAGGATGTGTATTTAAAGGGTCAGTTCAATCGCACACAAGAACAGCCAGAAAGTCAACGGGAGCTAAATCTGGGAAAAAGGATGGATGGTGTAATAATTTTTACTTTATATTTTAACTTAAAAAATTAAATAGTTTTTAAATCGAACTTATTTTATATACGAACCTGACAGTCTCGGTATACTTTGATACCTAATTACCAACTTAATTTTTTAGGGATGATTAACGTTTTTAACGGTTGGATTTTTTGAGTTAAATAAAAAACATCTTTTTAAGGGCATTGTGTCGGAGATTTAAAAACTTGCTAAAAATAGAGTAGCTAATATCAAAACTCATGACAATTATTTTTTAATGTAGGTAAAGAGCTTTCTAGCACGCAATTAATGTAAATAATTATTATTACTTACTTATATTAGTCATATTGGATTTTGCTTGCAAAGAATTTAAAACACAAACAAAATTAAACTCTAAGGGATTGTAACTCGAATACCAATGACATTAAAATATATATATATATATATATATATATATATATATATATATATATATATATATATATATATATATATTTAAAGCCGTATATGTACAGGGTGGCGCCTTTTAATAATGGGGAGAGAAAGAAATTAGAAAAATATTAGATAAGAAGAGGTAGTAACAGTGAAGTTCAGAAAAAAGTTTAAGTTTAGTTAAGCCCCGTACGGGCTACCCCTAGTGGGGGTATGCCCGCACCAAATTAAGATAGTCAAATAAGTTAAATTAGTTTTAAAAAATGCGAAGTTAGTTTTTTGTCCACCGGTCTCATTGTCCCAAGAAGATAGTTCCATATGGTACATTTGCCCCAGTGACGTAAAGTAGCCCTTATGTATATTTCAAAATTACACATATACGTCACAATATATGACTACCAGTTTCGAATTAACCTATAAGCAAATTAAGCACTTGCTTAGGGCATCACGTCATGGAAGATACCACAAAGAGGGCACCCAGCAAAAAAATTATAAAGGAAAAAAACAAATTGACGTTTAAACGCCAAATGGAATTTGTTTGTGTTTTACCTCAAAAAGCTTAGTATAATGTGCTATTTTTAAAAGGTGACGACCTTTTTGGCCCTCAAAAAGTTGCTTAGTAATTAAAACATTTACTTTTGTGTTTCTTTGTCGTCAAAAATTTTATGGCTAAGGAGCACCACAGGAGAGGATTGCTTAGGGCATCAGGCCGTCTTTATTCTGCTGTCAATAACTACAAACCTAAAAACTTTTTAAATAACCACCTATAATGATAATATAGATACTGTGTTTTTTTAAATTATTTATTGCAAAACATAACTTCCAAACCTTTACATATCATATAAAATTTATAAGTACAAAATTAAAAGGCATTTTTTTATCATTCAATATTTACCTTAAATATAGCTTGGAAGTTATGTTTTTCCAAACACAATATAATTTTAAGCATGTTTGACTCTGGTTTGAACTTTTTATTATAAAACATATATTTTAGATCGATGGTTTAGTCGGTTTACTTTTGCAAACAAATTATTTATCTTTGTTTTTATCAATAATGTAAACGTGCTTAAAAATTTTAAAAAAGCTTCAAAATTTTTGTAAATTTAAAAATATATTTCTGACACATGTTTCTTTTCAAATTTCAGCATACGAAACATCCCAATGTGACTATGGACCAATACTGACCTCTGTAGGAAAGGTCAGTAACAAAATACATTTTAAGCACGTTTTCATTAGTACCGCTTCACATTTAATGTTGCTTTAGTTAAAAATTTGCTTTCTATATGTTTAATATTGTGTTGTTTAGTAAAAACAGAAAACTGGCTTTTTTCTTAATAGGCATACACACGGTGAGGCATGCTTTCGAGCCTACTTAAAGGTAGACTTAAGATTAAGTCTGCGAGTAAAGGTCTGGTCACACATAACTGCATCAAAGCCGCACCAACCCCGGATTTACAATAATGGAGGAAAGTGGATAGTGGCGCAGCTAGAGGTGTTGGGGCCCGGTAAAGTCGGAGCCCCTACTTAAATGCATATATTATTTTTTTTTTGAAAAACTCTTAAAGATTAAAAACAAAACCTTACCTCCAAACGGAGCACTCTTTCTCACTACATTATATCCTTTCTGTGGTCGGGGCCCCCTCTTTATTCAAATTTTTTCGTCTAAAATTTCCGTTACTAGTCACAAAAAGTACCTTTTTACTATAAAAACCCCTCTTTTGGAGGTCCCTTCCCACCAGGGGTTGGGGTGAGCCGCCCCTCCCTCCGCCCTCTCGCTACGCTAGTGAAATGGGGGCAGATTAATTCGAAAAAATATAAAAGCACGTTTCATGCCCTCAAAAATATAAATACATTTTTGTCAAGCTGAGTATTTTTTTATGTTTGTATATCTCCTTGTTTAAATAAAACAGATTTTCTTACCTATCTCTGTTCTTTTTCATTGAAACTTTTAGTGTAGTTTAGGTAAAACCAAAGAATACCAATCCATAGAACCCCACAAGTGAGATTTCAGCGTACCCTAAAAATGTTTAGTACCTACCGCGACCAACAGATGGCGAAAGTAGTACGATGTCGCTTTGCTAATACGATTACCATCAGAAATTGATAGCAGTCGCTGACAAGCAGTCGGTCCGATCAGTTAGAGTGAGGATATACGCAAAATTTAATAAAAATAAAATTCCCGATAAATGGTAGTATCCATAAGATTATTAAATTTATGATTTCAGAATAGGATATATCGATGGGTTTTTGACAAAACATCGTAAGCGACATTCGTCAGTTTTACGGGAAACGTTTTTTTCATTGGCTTTATTTCAGATGAAGATATATTCTATATTGGTTCGGCGGTTCATTTAATTAATGGTAGTTATTTGAGTACACGCCAAAAAATAAATTAATAGTACCAAAAACCAAAAAAAATAAAGCAAGTAAATAGAGAACTAAAAATCGACGTTTTGGTGGCAAGTCTGCCACCGTTGTCAAGATAAATTAAATACAAATAAAAAATTAAAAATTAACTATTATTTAGGTTTAGAATTTTAAAATTTTTAGCTTTTTTTTAGGAGATTCTGAAAATTTTGACATTAAATGTTAAAATGTTTGTTTTGTAATTCAAATTAAGAAGAAATCTAAAATAAAAACATTCAGATCTCGGTTTTTCTTTAAAAATAACGCGATGGGAAGAAAAATCGTTTCCCGTAAAATTGGCGAATGTCGCTTACGATGTTTTGTAAAAACGCATCGATATATCCTATTCTGAAATAATAAATTTAATAATCTTATGGATACTGGGTCCATTTATCGGGGATTTTATTTTTATTAAATTTTGCGTATATCCTCACTCTAACTGATCGGGCCGACTGCTTGTCAATTTCTGACGGTAATCGTATTAGCAAAGCGACATCGTACTACTTTCGCCATCTGCTGGTCGCGGGAGGTACTAAAAATTTTTAGGGTACGCTGAAATCTCACTTGTGAGTTCTATGGATTGGTATTCTTTGGTAAAACTGTGTGACCTTATTTGTGAAGGTTTATTTTTCAATTAGGTGTAATTTAAAGCGTAGTATAACAGAATCTTCTTTGTGCAATTTTATTAAATACAATCATACCTCTATATTTTACCAGCGAGACGCACGGCTGCAGGTTCGTTGCGGTTATGTGTGGCCAGAAATTAAGCCTGATACAATGAATTTACGAAGTAAGGCGCCGTCACTTCAGTATACACACGATTGCACGTACCCGCGAGCTTCCTTTTAATTAAGGTAGGCTCGGAGGCCTGGCTGACCGTGTGTATGCCCATTTAGACCAGTTAGGGGGTCACTTTTAGGAATTTGGGAATGTTTAATTAGTCAAATGATCAGTCAATTAAGTGTTTTATGCTAAGATTAATAAGAAACTTGACATTGTGTTACAAAAATGTCTTTTCTGAAACTACTTTTGCTAAATAAGCCCTTAACTGTGGATAAAACACTGCCAAATTTTTTATTTAAATCGGATAAGAAATAAAAAAAAACTATTTTTAAAAAAAGTTCAACATCCTGAAAATAATACATTTCCAAACCTATTTTTATATAAACTTTTTTTTAAATTACATTAGAAATAAGCCCTTAATTTTTTTACCAGAATTAAGAAACCCCTTGGATTTATCTCTACAATATTATGTTTGAAAAAGTAATATTAAATTTTTAGCAATCCATTTTGAATGTGCTTTTTATTACCAGTTTTTTTTAATGTAAATGTTTGTGGTAATGAAAAATGAGCGGCGTTTAAAGTTTTATCTCGAATTTCCCCACTCTTCCAGCACCACAAATACTTTATTTCAAAAATATTGCTCTACTCTTTCCTTTACTAAACTTAACTTAACCATTCAAAACAGATTTGTGCTGTCACCCCCACATTCCAGCCAGACACTAAACACATCATAAATTCTTATCATCGCTTTCTCGCCCTCGCGAATCTTAACCCTTTATTCGCCCTTTCAACCCCTAATTAGCAAAAACGGTTCTTAATTTGTCAAACAGCAAAATATCAGCTTTAACGCCGAAATCAGTTAATCGCTTACACTGGCTTTAAATTCAAACAATGCTCTATCAAGTCGTTAATTAACTGTTGTAAAAGGGTGCTTCATTCCGTAAGATCAACAAGTGGTTTTAAAGGGTTGAAGTTGGAAAATTAATTGTCTTAAGGGGCAAATTTTGCGATTAGTATGAAAAGCTGTTGTTTATTCAGTTAATAGCATGCAGTAGGTACTTTACCAGATATGTTATTACCTGGCGACTTTTTTTAAATATTTTTACCTTTTATAGAGTTTTATTATTTTTTTTAGAGTCGGTTTAATTTTTTGAAGTCAGTTTTATTTTTGAAAAATGTTTATTTTTCTCTTTTAGTTTATTATTATTACTATTAAATCGGTAAACATGCACTAATAAACAGTTTAAAAAAATTAAACCGACTTCAAAATAATAATAAAACTTACAAAAAAGTAAAAAATAATAAAAAAAAGAAATAACATGGACTAGTTTAGTACATAATATGTTGTTACCCAACTTCTTTTCTTTGTATTTTTTACTTTTTTGTGAATTTTATTATTGTTTTAAAGTCGGTTTAATATTTTTAAACTGTTTATTTTCGCTTTTTACTTTATTATTATTACTATTAAATCGGTTAACAGATACTAAAAAGCACAGAAGTAGTAAAAAGCTTAAGCACGTGTAATTTGATTGGTTTGAAGCGAATTAAACAAAAAAAAAAGAAGATTTAACTAACCAGAACTAACCATGACCCCTCCCACAATGTGACACTTTTGCATGACCCTCTGTAGCGCTTTCAACCACGTGCTTGTGATTTTTACTGAAGTCTAAAAAACACTACTAGTACCTTTTTAGTTCTGTGCATGAAAAGGTTAATTTTGCCCCAAGGTTGTTGATTCTGAATGCGCCTCTTTATTATCGAGCATATTCCCTAGCTAGAGACAGCTTTGCCGCACGAACAACGTACGGCAGAGAGAAAAAATAAGTCTGGTACTCTTCTCTCTCGCGATCCTGACTTGTTTTATTTTTATATGGGACCATGTTAAAAACAGACGTTTTTATTTACATTTGAACTGATAGCAATATCAACCAGTAAGTACATATTTCTAACAACAACAGGTTGACACATACATGATTTATTCTTTAAAACCAAGACCTGGAAGTAATTCATCCTTAAAAGACTACAAACCTATTGCTTAAACGAAACCTTCCCTAATATAGAATCGAGCTTATTTACTCGGCCATATTTTAAATTGACCTTATGGGTTTATATGGCAGTTCAACCCCCAATTTGCAAAAACGATTCTTGATTTGTCAAACAGTAAAATACCAGCCTTTAACGTCTTTAACCACTTTAAACTTTAACTTAACTTTAGCTTAAACTTAACTTTAAACCAGTCTTTAAAACGCCAAAATCAGTTATTTATTCGTCTCACACTGGCTTTAAATTCAAACAATACTCTGTCAAGTTGTTAATTAACTCTTATAAAAGGGTGCTTCATTCCGTAAGATCAACAAGTGGTTTTAAAGGGTTGAAGTTGGAAAATTAATTGTCTAAAGGGGTAAATTTCGCGATTAGCTTTTTAGCCAGCAATTAAAAGGCGTTTAGTCTTTATGACTTTGGAAAACCCTCGAGGTTGGAGGGTGTGAAAATGATAAAAAGGAATGCTGAAAATGAAACATTTTTTTTTGATTTAATTGAATTTTTTTATTTGTAAAGATATATGGAGTGATTTTAGAATAACCATAGCACTCTAGATGAAAAATTAAAGTTTAGTTTTTAGGATATTTTTAAAAATAAAAAATTATTAAAATTTGTTTTTAAAATTGTGTATTTTGGTCTGTATAATCCGAAAAACGAAA
The DNA here is from genome assembly GCA_014170235.1 of Listronotus bonariensis. Lineage (NCBI taxonomy): Eukaryota > Metazoa > Arthropoda > Insecta > Coleoptera > Curculionidae > Listronotus > Listronotus bonariensis. The sequence goes on from JACEGR010004457.1 coordinate 46,415, forward strand.
AATAAACAGGATGTCCCATTTAAGAATCAAAATATTTCCGGTGAGATCCGAAGTTCTAAACGCTTATTATTAATGGATTAAAATTACTTTTCAATAATTTAACAATCCTAGAAATTTACGGCAATATTGATAAAGAAATAAATGAAAATGGCAGCCGGAAAATAATTTCGTGGGCACTATTTTCTTAAAAAGCAGGCAATCCACATATCAGGGGTTAAGAGCCATAGCGGTGAAACTTGTAGACCATTAGCCAAACGCATAAAAGAACACAGATCATACCTACATTAAAAACACAGAATTTCATAAATAAAAAATCTGCCAAAACGCATTTGATATCAATCATAGAATAAACTGGTATGCTTCGAGCATTTTAGCAAAGGAAATTTGTTCTAAAAATCGCCAAATCAAAGAAAGTGCGTATATTTTATTAAATAAAGATAATTGTGTAGCATCGATTTCAGTTAATTTAAATAACACTTGGTTGCCTTTGCTTGATACTGAAGTATCTTCAGGAAGACTAAAAATTAACTAACTATTCACCTTTTTTTGTAATACAAACATTAAATACCAGCAACCAGTTATCTATGTCACTATGACACTATAACCAAACAAACATATTTGACATTTAATGTCAAAGAGTTCTCAGAATATCATAAAAAAGATAAAAATTTTAAAATTTAAAACCTTAATAATAGTGAATTTTTATTTTAATTATTTTTATTCAATTTATCTTGACAACGGTGGCAGACTTGCCACCGAAACGTCGATTTTTAGGTATCTTTTTACTTGTTTTAATTTTTTTGGTTTTTTGGTACTTTTAATTTAATTTTGGCGTGTACCCAAACAATTACCATCTATTAAATGAATCCGCCGAACTACAGAACATATCTTCAATTCTGACTCTCAATGGCTCATATTTGAAAAATTGTATGGTATTCATGTATTCCCAAAGGTAAACCTGTTAACAAAACCTTAACGCATCTCGACACGCGTTAAAATCGTTAATAAAACGATTTAATAAGCAATGGTCCCAATTAAGAGTCGCTTGGTATTCACATTTAAACCAACTTGGGTGACATCTTGTTGACTTAATCTTGATTTAACAAAAGACCGACAATATGTTTTACCTAATTTAGTTCTTTTATTGGGCTATTACCATAAATAAAGCAGCTGAAGATCTTTTATAAATCGAAAATTAAAATATACAAAAAATATTTACCGGACATAATATTACAGGATATTTATTAATACACTAAAAATATTTTAAGGGCGTTATTCTAGGATCTAAATAAGACTTTTTGTCCTATAAACATGTGACTCAAAATGCATGCCCTCCGAGCTACAGCCAGGACCAGATTAACCATAGGGCATAGTAGGCAACTGGCTAGGGGCCCCGCGCAACTAAATAGGTGCCCCGCGCAACCAGAAAACAATAAATAAAAATAAAATGTGCCGTGAAGCAGCAATTAAATTTGAATATTTCTATCGTAAATGAAAATAGTAAACACCTAAAGATCTTTTTTTGCTTGTTTTTATCAAAAGGGGCCCTGGCAATTGCATTACCTAGGGGATCCGACATAGCTTATCCGACCCTGGCTGTAGCTACATCCCACGAAATGTTCAGGAATATTGCTCTATTGCTTGTCTTCAAAAAGGTAAAACTCAATTTTAGGACGTATTGAGGGGGCTAATTTATTTTTAATTAAGTTTAACTAACAAGTCGGCACCGAAAAAAAAACAATATTGTGTCGGCTGCAGTTTTGTTATATCTACGACAAAACATTTTTATGAAAATCGACAAAAGGGAAGCAATCCTTATAGTTAGAAAATAAAGATAAAACACAAGAGGCCATGTGAATAAAAGAAGCAAATGCTTTTGCTTATAAGTAAAAGCTAATATGGAAATAAAGAAGGATTTACTTCAAAGGTATGAGCATTTGCTTACAAGTGCAGTATTTACTTATAAAAAATTGAAGCTACCGAATAGCAGCAGCATTTTTCTATAAGTAGATACTGCACTTGTAAGCAAATGCTTATATATTTGAAGTAATTCCTTCTTTATTTCTATACAGGATGATTAAAAAATCGATCACGAAACTTAAGGGAATGATTCTACTTGACAAAATAAGGGTAGAGCTTCATATAATTTTTTTTTCAAAATGTCATTAGTTTTCGAGTTACAAGCCGTCAAAGTTCAATTTTTAATTTGGTTTTTTCGCCATATTGCATTTATTTTTTTAACCAATCCAGTTGATATTTGGCACACAAATTGAGCTTTTGCAGATTCTAAAATTTTAAGACAAAATTACTTTTTTAAATACCGCCAGAGGGCACTTTACCTAAAACTTAAAATTTATTTACATCATACCTTTTATTTTGACAGATATCGCTGAAGCTTGGGGCGCCATTTTATAGACAATTAAAAACTTAAAAAATAAGGTACTCTTTTTATTGGTGGTTACTGGACATCTGTATGTATGTAGGTAATTTGATTGAAATTGATGAAAACTTTGATGTCTATTGGTGCCTAAACGGTGAGGTCTATCGACTTTAATAAAAAGTACCCTATTTTTAAGTTTTTGATTGTCTATAAAATAGCGCCTCCAGCTTTACGATATCTGTCAAAATAAAAAGGGTTATATGAAGCTCTACCCTTATTTTGTCAAGTAGAATCACCCCCTTAAGTTTCGTGATCGATTTTTTAATCACCCTATATTATGATCAATTATGATACTTATAAGCAAAAGCATTTACTTCTTTTTATTCATATGGCACAAGGAAGTAGGCTGTGTCTGCTTATTTTTGACCTATTTCAGTACTAGAGAAGCTTCTATGTTTGCCTGTATATATACAGGGTGTTAAAAAACATTGTTAAGAAAATATATACCATTATTCATATTATTGAATATTAAAAATAAGTTCATAAAAACATTGGACCGCAATTTTCTTGTTCTCAAGAGTCAGGGGGTTAGAGTTGTATTTTTTTTATAATATGTTAAATATTTTTTACCCAATTTTGTTTCTATTTAGCAATGTTGTTTATGGTATTGAGGGGGTAATTTATCATTAACCTAATTATATTTAATAAGTTCAGTGGCGTCTTGAGCTGCAACTAAAGTAATATTGCTAACAAAAACGGTACGCCACTGACTGTGTAAGTGTGTGTAAAATTTATTTGCATTTCTGCATCTTATTTTTTTTTCTTGTTTAGTTTAAGAGAAAAAATAAAATTTACTTAATTGCATATTTTTAGACCATAAAAGAAGCATTGAGCAATCTTTTTCTTTTATAAATTAGGTTTTATAATGTTTTACTAGCCATTATGTAACGACAACAATAAATACTCATTTAAGTAATTAGTTTTATACCCAGTCAAACAATGTTTACTTATAAGTGTTGTATCTTAAAAACGAAAAATTGGCGAAAACATGTTTAAGTATATGAACTTTTCTTTATATTTTCTGATGTAGAATCTACCCTTAAAATTTTCTTAACAACATGCCGTAAACCCTGTATATATGTTTAATGCATGTTCAGCAATTACTCTGTCAATTATAGACTGATTTCAAAATTCTTATTGTATCTGAAAGAGTGCCCTTTTAAGATGGTCCCATTTAAACCAAGTCAGGACCTGGTGGTCAAATATTGGGTAAAATTTAAAAAAAAACGTAAATTTTAATGATCGCCGTGTATTTCTATACTTTTTAACCGACTACTAGAAATATAAAAAAAATAGAAATAAGAAGAACTGCATATACTTTTTTCTACAATTAATCAGATATTTGCGTCTTGTAAACTTATTAAACTACGTGTTTAATTTGCGTTTAGAAAACAAGCTCTCATCATCTCGCTAGAATTTTTTAAATACCGTCTTCCCGTACTTGCGCCCCCGTATTTCGTCAGCAGTGTAAATTGGCCCTAATAATTATCTTAACTAGAGTATCCCTATTAAAACGCTAATTACCGTTTGTTAAGCGCGGTTCACACTGCAATTAAAGCGCGCGCGTCACATCCTTTTTCCTGTTTAACGCGGACAGATTTTCTCTCTCTCTTAATTGTATTAAGGGTATGATTTAAGACGATTTTTAAATTGGGTGGAATTAGTTGGATAATTGCGGTGTTAAGTGATAAATTGCGGAGATTTCATGAATAATTGTGTTGTGTTATGGTTTAATGGTATTTTAAATTGACGAATTAGAAGCTAGTAAAGTTTAAGCATTGCCTATTGTACAGGGTGTCCGGATTTACGGATAAAAACGCATGGTACTATAAGGATAGTTTTAGGTGGTCTTTTTGTTGGGTACACGCCTGGAAAGAATGGGACCGCTTCGGTCCTGGTCTCGGGGTATACAAGCTGGCCCTGTTCAGCCCTATTGACCCTCTATGAACTGGCCGCTCGCCTGAAACAAAATAAACGAAAAACCCCCAAAAAACCCAAAACATTCTAATTAAAAACCACGTTTCGGTGGCAAGTCACCGTTGTCAAGTTAAAAATAAAGTTAAAAAATAAAAATAAAAATTAACTAATATTTAAATTAGAAATAATTAAAATTTTATGCTTTTCAATATCGCAAACTAAAAATTTCAAAGTTATTTTTTAAAATTAAATATAGCCCCGACCTAATTTTTTAGGCATACCATATGACGATACCTTTGAATAAATACTATCTTTAATATAAAACAGTTTTTATCCGGTAACAGATGGGTGAAGATCGCCTTTAACTATCCAAAATGAGCATCAAAAATACTGTGACGTTGAGTTTTGAGTAAAATCGGGCCCATTTTACGCTACTGGGGCAAATGTACCATATGGAAGTATCTTCATAAGACCGGTGGACAAAAAATCTATCATTCTATCTATTATTTCACTATAAGACTACGGAAACTATTTAACTAACTAAATTTGGTACGGGCATACCCCCCCCTAGGGGTAGCCCGTACGGTGGCTTAAAACTTTAACTTTTTACTTGACTTCACTTCTACTACCTACTTCTTATCTAATATTTTTTAAATTTCTGGATACTGGATACTGCTTTGTTTATGGCGTTGCTGCAAGGCAATTGCCAGCCCAATGTGGTGGGAAAATCTGGATTGTCGAGCTTTCCGCTCCCAGAAATTCCGGTTTAAAAATTCAAATATTTAAATCAATAACAGCGATAAACTTCTGAACATGCATAAATTGTGACTGTCAAGCCAGCGGCTGCTACTGGTATCGCGCATAACCGTCACTTTCACTACTGACGTTTTTCCGCAAGGCGTGCGCACCTCCTCGACCATACGAAGACACCATGTGTTCAACACCAAAACGAAAAACCTCAGGCTTTAGGAATCTTCACTCACAGCGCTTAGCCCCAGAAGAAAGAAGCCCCAATTTAGCGTGAATCTTTTCTCGATCCCCAAGGGTACAGCAACGCTCGTACGACGCCCTCAATCGCCTACCCGGGAAGTCTATGTAGACTTCTACATAAACGTACCGCACTACTCGAAGATCGCGGAAATTTCTTTCCTCTCAACTTCTTCCCTGCATTCTTAGGTAACTGTGTTTATATACAAAGTTAAACTCGGTTTTTTGGTGACTTAGCACGTTTACGACCTTTAATTATCAAAATAATTAAATAAATATTGAAAATTATTAAAACTTACATACCCCCTATACAATACAATAAATATAAAACTTAAACACAATACGAGGTAAAATATGGTGATAATAAGAACACTTATACCAAAAATTATAATATTACTAATAATTTAAATGTTCCATATGACCCATGTTGTTTCCGAACATGATCTATAACACCTCCTTAGCCTTTCTAAGCTCGCCGATATTATTTAAGGTTCTTGGTTAAGACGATTTATTTCATTTACACTTTTTTCTCTAATTTCTTCCGTGCTTGTGTCCCATTTTGGTAAACGACATTCTTCAAGTGACCCCATAAAAAGTGTCCATTGTTGACTATGACAAATAAGCACCTGTGACCTGTGGCAGCCAGGTTTTTTCAGGTAAAATTATCTTTATACTATCATGCAGTTTTTAAACAGTGCAATCACCGAATTCCTCGTGAAAATCTCTATCCATTGATATAAAAATATACAAGGTATAACATTAAAAAAATGCGTCACTTGTGCTGTAACTCTTTTCTTTTTGTTTCAAATATTTTTCTAATAAGATTATTAGATTCTACGGAAAAAATACACGAAATGGCTATATTCGTTTTTTAAAAAAGTACAGGGAAGTTCAAGAATAAGGCTCTGTTTACTTTAAAATGAATAACCCTGAACAGATTTAGTTTTTCTAAAGAAAATCTAATGAATTTTAGTAGCCGCTACCAGGACAACACAAGTTTTAGCATCATTCTGTATGCATACAAAACTTAAATCCATATGCAAATATCTTTAAAAAGACCTCCCCTTGGCGCTTTATTAAAACTTCGACATCAAACGGGAAAAAATGTTAATACGTTCTCCACATCCCAATCGAATCTCTTTTTACGGCACACACGTTCGTCTAATCTTATTTTGCATTTCGATGTATTCGGCCCGGAAAATTAGTTTTCTTTTTCCCGATACAACCTTATCGGAAACTCGACGGCGCGTTGATACTCCTCGTGTATATATATGCGAGGGTTGATGGAAATCAATAATTTAAACCCGCGGGGCGAGTTTTTTTCGGGAGTTGTTATAAGATCCGATTCTTCATTTCAAAGACATGCTGTTGCCAGATTTACATATTTTCTTGCATCTGCTGAAAAGGTAGGACGGCTTGGTTTTGACGTCTCTATTAAGCATCCCAAGCTATAACAAAATAAAGGTATTAAATTTTAAAATTCCTTACTCACCTGCGGCAAAACCAGGGTTCTCTCTTTTACCCCAGATTCAAAAAGATCCAAGTTTACTATAGTGCTACTATCATGCAAGAAGAATATAGATTTTCTTGATAATAGATTATTAACTTAAAACTTTGTGTTTAAAAAAAAACAATGTTCTTGCTCCAAGAAATTTCATTATCTTCTTATTACATCATATTATTCTAACTATATACAGAGTTATTTTAAGATGGTATTTTCCTTTTAACACTATAAATTCCAAAATATTATAAATTATTTAAAAATAAAATTTTATCCGAAAATGCGTTCTTTCTGAAATACAGGGTGTTCAAGTTTTAAGAAAAAATGCTGCTTGAAAAATGTTCTTATCTTCTTGCATTATATACAGTGTTAAAAGGAAAATAGTCAACTGAAAATAAACCCTGTTTATTTGTAACTGGACAGGTCCATTTTAAATAAACACCTCTCAACTGTCTATAAATTACGCAATGTAATGAAAAATTAGTACACATTTCCTTCTGGAAACCACCGTGGAGAAAACATGTACAATGGTTAAATACAAATTCACACACTTTTAAAAAGTACACGCCTAAAATTGCATGGATAATACTGCCTTTAATAAATTAGAATAAATTCTAAAAATATTTTCCCTAATCTCCTTTCGGGTCAAAAATCTGACAACCGCGCGCCGATTTTTTAGTTTTCCCGGTTCGTGCGTGACTCATTTTTTTCCTACCCTTATTAACAGGGTGAATATCTGTACATAAAAATGCAACCCTCCCACACGAGCCACCGCGCGTCCCTTCCCTGCTCCCTAATTTATATCGAAGTCCCGTTTTAAAGGAGATGGGCAAATTAATTTATTGGAGGTGCGGGAGGGATAGTCTAAAGAGCTGTGTTCGCAACATAAGTTTAACAACAGTATACACATTCAGCTAAGTAAAAAGGTATATGGGCTAGTAAAACAACAACAAAGCGGAACCGATGAACAGTGTGTTGAGCGATAGGGATTTGGGGACAAACATCGTATCAGTCTTATTGCATAATTTAGTTTTGTTAATAATAATTGATGATTTTAGTTTGGTAAAAAGGGTAAATTTTACCCCAAGATTGTCGATTCTTAATGCGTCCTTCATCTCTTATTTTTAACTAATCTTATTCTGAATTATCTTAGCATATACCTCTAGAGGCAGCTTTGCCGCACGAACAACGTACTTCAAAGAGAAAAAATAGGTATAGTACCTTTCTCTCTTGCGATCCAGACTTTGTTTTTTTTATGGGAACATCGCAACAAAAAAACAAACAGGCAAATAGAAAACCTGTTCCTTTTAAAGTCGGCTAATAATACTTTAATTTAAATAGCCATATTTTTTAATAATTAAGTTACCCAGACAATTAAAAAGCAAATGGTGGAGAAAGATAAAGCTATAACCGTTCTTAATTGCTGATAACCATACATCCTACAGGGTAAAGAAAAGCTTAAAAAATAAATGCCTAATTTGTGATTATAAAATATCAGAATTGAGTATGGGTATAATTTATTCACAAATAAGTGTTTTTTAACAGCACATCATACAGGACAATAAAAAATTATGCATTTATTTTAAAAACTTTTCATTACCCTCTAGGCTGTATTGTTAACAGTAAAACAACGGTGGCGCCAACGTTATAGCTTTACCTTTCCCTAACATTTTCTTTTTTAACTGTCTTGATAACTTATTTATTAAAAAAATATGGCCATTTAATTTAAAGCATTTTGTATTGAAAGTTAGGCAAAAATTAAGCATATATGCCATAATTTTTGTGGCGAGTATATTTGTAGTGGATTTTGAAATACCCTGCATATAAATTAGAATAACAAAACCTGAAAAAGTGGAAAATGAATATAGGGAAAACAGTTTTTGTGGTATTAAAATAAGGTTAGGTTGTTTTGTTGACTTATTTATTTATAAAAAAAGCTTCTCTGTATATTTTCAGATAATGGAAGCATCTTTATTTTGTAAAAATTTTAGTTGAACCTAAAAAGACGTAAGACAAAAATAATTATTGTTTAAATTTTAATAATTCAAGTAAACATTTTTTTTAATCATTGGCTAATTATTAACGTATTTGGGAACATAGTGGTTGATTTAAAAGATCCGGGAACCCATTATATTGCCCATTCAGCGTTTTGATTTAGACTCGTTATTACAGAAGATAATGAGGTTTTTTTTGCGCCCCCGTTTGCCAAAAAGATGGGGTGGCACGGACCATTGTTTTCAAAGGGTGATTTATAGACGGAGATCGATTGTAGGAATAAGAATGAGTTTTAAATCTTTAAAGTAGACGAAATAAATAAGTTTTTTAAAGAATAGAAACGAATGTGGAAAGTTTTTTGCATACAGGGGATAATAGAAGTCTAAGTTAGACCAGGGGCGGTCATAGGGGAGGCCATGAGGGCCTTGGCCCCCTCCTTTCATGCCACATCCTTTGTAACCAAATATTCTATAAACATAGGAAGTGGCAAATATGGGCATTGAATGATGATGTGGCCCCCTCCCAGGGCCGAGTGTGGAATTGAAAAGTGGATTTTGTTTTGCTTTTCAAAAAATGTGAAAAGGAGGAAAAAAGATGCATGAACCATTAAAATTTCAAAGTTGCTTTTTGGCCAAAATAATAGATTTCTATCCCATAGTGTATCGGCCCGTCGCTGTAAAGGATAGCGGCGCCTTTGTATAAAATATTTCGATTGCAGGCGGCCTTTTTTATGTTTTTTTGTATTATTTTCAAAGGGTACCGAATTTGCGCTTTTAAAATGTTCTTAATATACACTGTATAACGATCCCGTCTGCAATTATTCTATTGGTGGTGCATAAGCGACGTTGCCGGTTAAAAACTACTTATGAATTTTGTATGAGTAACGTCTCAAAGGGTACAGTATTGCATAAAAATTTAGGGACAACATAATTTAAATCTTTCTTACAATGCTAAACGTAAGTTTTTTGGACTATTCGGCCGTCGTTGCAGATTTTTATCCTTGACGTTTCGCCAGCGCGAGTGGTGGGCATCCTCAGAAGGTTCCTAGTAGACTACTTGCGTACTACAGTATATTTTCTTACAATATTGTACCACAATTACCTTAAGAAATAAAATAAAACCTAAAAAGCTTAAACCGTTCTTTCGCTACAAACAGGGAAAAGAGAAAAAGACAAAACGATACGTATCCGAGACATTCCTGCCTTCGGGGCGAAACTTTTTAATTTTCAATAAAGCCGTCGCTGGTTGTGTATCCGAGCGAAATACATTTTATAATTCGGAAAAACTCGCACAGAGCAACGTCGGAAGCAAAATCCATATCTCACCCGCGGGGGAGTCGATCCCCGTCTCCCCCATTATATTTCGTCGGGCGAAAAGTAAATTTTAAGAATCCCGAATCCCTCTCGCCCTCAGCACAGCAGACCTGCTAAATTTTCATCTTCTTTTTAATATTTTTCTTCGGTGTTCTCGAAGGCATTTTTCAAGATGGGTGATTCTACGAAAAGTCGGTTGTTTTTACCAAATAAAACAAGACCACTCGTTTTTTCATTTAAAGACACTATTCAATGTTTTGGTCTGCATAGGCTAAAAACAGTTTATCAAATTTTACTTTTAATACTTTAGAGCATTATTTCAGAAATTAACTATTGAAAAAAACAATATAAAAATTTAATTGCTTTTTCATAAATTATGAAAATAATACACTTTAAAATATCTTATATTCATTATTTTAATCTATTCCCCTAAAATGTTTGTTGGTAGATTTTCAGAAAGAAAATCTCCACAACGATATATAAAAATATATATATATAAAGTGACTTTTAGCTTTGTTGCCGTATTGTTTTTTTTTTGGTAACGTTGAATGTATTGTTTAAGAAAATTTATAGTCGCCATGCAGTCAATTTTTAAAGGTGAATAAAGGCGTTTTTTTTGACACAACCATAGCTTGGACTACGTCTTTTTAGATAAAAGATTAGATTTCAAGATTTTTAAAAATATATAGGGTGTTGCACCCTAAAGAACAAAGTTACCCCATATCGGACAATTAAATTTTGATTATTTCATGAATTATTTAAAACTATTATACACAGTGTGTCCTAGGATAGGTGTTACAAGAGGACAAATGGACCAAAAATTTTAATTTTTTTTTGGAAAAACTGGTTGCATAGTCCAAAAACTGATAAATCCAATTTTTTTTCTCCCATTAGTACTATATAGGGCGAGTTATAACTAAATATATGAAAAATGATCCAGAGTAAGGTACATTTGTTTTTAAAAATATCACAAAACTGTTTAAATAAATGTAGTAGATAATTAACTTTTATGTCAAAATTTAAAGGTAAAGAATTGGAGTAAAAAATGGTTTGTCAGTGTCAGAAACGCCCGCATTTATAAATGAGGGCGTAAAATAGCACTTTTACGCCCTAGGGCAAAAAAGTATTAAAAACTGCCCGCATTTATAAATTTATAAAACAATAATTAAGTTAAATATTGACCGATATTTTTCCTAACTACAGCGAATGCTTCTGTAATAATTTCAATCGTACAAAAATATTGTTTGCACCTCTGGCGTAAAGCACTTTTACGCCCACAGATGAACTTTAAGCCGCGGGCATAAAAGTGCTATTTTACGCCCTTGGTACAAAAATAACTATTATCAATTTTTTCCGAATTCTCATTTTTTCCTATGTTTTAATTGTTCAATGATGACGTTTGTCAAAATCAATTAACGAGATCAAATAATAATTTGAATGTTTACAAATATAATAAACTTAAAGAGCAATATTTCATACTACTCCAAAAAAAAAAATTAAAGAATTATTTAATCGGAGCAAAATAGTATGTGCAACTCCAAGAAAAAAGATCTTCAGACTCTTAGTGATTTCTGTACTCGGCTAACGCCTCGTTTATTAAACTCCACCATCGTCCGGAAATACATTGCTTTTCCTACATTTTACACAATATACAATTTGCTTAAATTCCCAAGAAGGTACTTTATAACTCAGAACCTAAAAAACTCTGTTTACGGTTCTTGTAAACAGTGCCGGATTAAGCTTATGCAGCCGTGAAGCGATCGCTTCAGCGCTGGGAAATAGGGGGCGCAAAAATAGGGTGAAAGAAAGTAGAACGTACTGGGTTGGGTTTGGTATGGAAGGGCGCAACCTGAAAATACGAGGACCTTTTTTAATTTTTTTGTTGCTCTTCAGTTTTCATTTGGACCATTTTTTGTGTTTAAAAAGACGTAAAATCAGCAGATTAACGTGAAAAGGGGCGTAAAATAGGTAGAATATAGCGGCTTTTTAAAAGTGAGGACCTTTTTTTTGCTTTCAAGTTTTTTTGTGACTAAAGAAATTAAAAATGTCCTGTCTGATGTTCCCAACTTTAAGGGAGGAGGGCGAAAAATTTATAGTTCGCTTCACTTAAAAATAAAGGCTTCCTCCGGCACTGCTTGTAAATATTACAACGATTTGAGTAAAATTTTGTGAACTGTTTATGTTAAATAGAGACATAAGACACGAAATTTATTTTTCTGGGAGAATCGCCCTTTAATATTTTTCCTCGCTTTCCCGAAAGAATTTTCGTAGCAGCAAACATAAAAATAGGCAATTTTCTTTTTATGTTGGGGCAGAGATTTTTAATTTGAACCGCGAATATAATTAAAAAGTCGAGAAAAGTGTAATTTAAGATGCTGTTTTATTGGAGGTTTTATTGTTAATGAAAATGAGTTTTCCGCCGTTAAGCGTTTTCCCGTTTTTTTACGGTTTTTAGCTTTAATTTTGCCGAGGGGTGGTGTGATTAGTATTTTAAATAAATTACAGCTTTAAATTTTAAAGTTGCTGCCAGTTATTTTTAATTATTACTTTAAAAATATATATATTTAGGCCAATGTAATTTAAAGACTTTTACTTTAATCATTATTGATTTATTAATAATCTATTATTTATTATTTTTAAAAAATAATTTTGATTTTTTACTGCCGCAATGAGATGTTAACTTTTTAATTGAAAGAAAAATTTGAAATCAAAATTTATAATTTTTCCTACGGACCACATATGAAAATGACATAAAACGCACTCCTTGATCCTTTAGAAAACGAATAATATCACACGCGTGTTGAAATCTACTTTTCAACACTAGTGTTGAAAAGTACATAACAGTGACAGATGCCTAAATTCCGTTAAAAAGATATTTTCAGTATATTTTTAACAAACTGAAGGTTAACTTAACCAGTGATAACACACATTTTCTTTTTTTTAATTATTTTCATTTTAATTTTATGTTTAAGGGTTTATTAGTTTATTCATAGACATTATTTTGTAGCAAATGCTTTTAATAAAAATAGGCAACCCATTAAACAATGGAAGTGTCTAAAGCTTCGAATGCCAAATTAGGGATCTCGATTTGTTAAATTTTAACCTAACCACAAAATGTCAGGTTAGAAAAAGGCTAATATCTGGTAAAATAAAAATGAAACTGCCATTAAGTCAGGTTAAAATTTATTTAATCCATTTGGTACTGTAAGTTTTGTTTAGTGACAAGGTGTTTTTACGCAATTTGAAAAACTTAATTAAAGAAATAACAGTGAATACACTTTTGTAAGAAAACTAAAATAAAAACACTAAATACTTACATGCTTTTACATACAATTAAAGGTAATTTCTTTATTTAAATTGTATGGCATTGACATTAATTTACGTCTAAGCTCTTGTCAGATTATTTTGTCTGTGTTGAAATTAATGATATAAAAAAACTAACTTGGGATTTTGGTATATAAATATTTTTTGGTCGTAGGAAAAATATTGTACATGACTCGTGCTGAAAGTGATTTTCACACTCGTGGTATTGTCGAACTCGGCAATCGCCTCGTGCGACAACATTTCCACTCGTGTGAAATATATCACTTTCAACACTTGTTATGTAATATACTATAAATTGTCTGTAATTACTACAATGTACCAAAAAATGTTTAAATAAGGGATTCTTTTTTGTTTTTAGTTTTTTAATGCCGACGATGACATTTTCTAATGTAAATGTTTTTACCAATGACATGATATTTTAAGTTCGTATATACTGAATTATTTGTTTTATATAGGTTGATTTAAAAATCGATCAAACTTAATAGGGTGATCCTAAATAATAATATAATGATACAGCTTTATAATTTTTTCATTGGTTTTAAAGTTAGATTGAATGTTAAAATCCGGTATTCGAATACGAATCTTAAATACCGCAACCAAAAAAGTATTTGAATATCGCTGTATTTAAATACTAGGTTTAAGTATTCATGAATACTTTTGAGGACCAAATTTAAAAAATTCAGGCCTTAGTTTTTTTGAAGAGCATAAAAAGGTCCTTTTCCGTAATACAAACAAATTCAACAATTGTCTTTTTACTACCACTACATCAACATTTAAGGTGCCTGATTTTTTTAGGTGCAAAAAAATGTCTTTCTCTCACATACATTTTTATATTTCTTGACCTTCCGCTATTCGAATACAACTTTAGAGTATTCGAATACTCAAAACCTGGATTCAAATACAGACATGTCAACACTAGGATTCGCCGAATACAGGACTTGAATAACGAAGTATGACTACAAAGCACTTATTCGAATACCACAATTTAATAATTGTATTAATAATCCAGAATCCCGAATACTGGCCAAAAAGTATTCAGTCAATACCGAATACCGGCCAAATGTATTCTAAAGAGGATTCAGACAACCGAGTATTCGAATACTACCCAACTCTGATTCGTTTTCAAGTAACAACCCCTCAAAGTTCAATTGCTTAATGCATGCTTTTTAAATTGTTTGCTTCAGCAAAAACCGATATTACTTATATTTGGAGCATTCTTCATTATTTTGGTAATAATTTACGTTGATTTTTTGTCGCTAGAGGGCTCTTTTACTACATTGAAAATTGTTTTGTTTTCATAACTTTTGAGTTTTGTTAGCTACGTTATTTTTAGCAAATTTTCTGAAAGAGCGATGCAAAACTAACCATTTAAGGTCACGTCACACATATCCGTACCCAGAGGCGCACTTACAACTTTGCCGCCCGTAGGCTATTTTATTTTCGCCGCCCCTTTGTATAAGTTTTTAAGATAAAAATAATTTTGAAGAGCAAAAAAAAAAAAAAAAAGGGCCCTCACCTTCTTTTCTTTCAAATCTACGTAATAAATAAAATTCGAAATCATCTACAACTTTATTTATTCATATTTTGCCGCCCCTAAAGTACGTCTGCCGCCCCCTAAAAACGCCGCCATAGGCTTCAGCCTACTCAGCCATTTGGTAAAGGCGCCACTGTCCGTACCAAGACTGCACCGAGCCCGGATTCTCAATAATAGAGGAATGTGGGGCAGATTAATTCGACAAACTTCAAAAGCACTTTTATGCCCTCAAAAATATAAAAGCATTTTTGTCAAGCTGAGTCTACTGTTATATGAATGTATATCTCCTTGTTTAAATAAAACAGATTTTCCTACTTATCTCTCTTCCTTTTAACGTGACAACGTCTTATAATTCGATGGACCCGCCTGCACGCACCAAAAACCATGACTCATGCGGCGTTACCTCGCGCGTTCCATTTAAGGCTTGAAGTGCAAGCGAGAGCGCGTAACGAGCGACAAAGAGGCACAATCGCCGCGTCGTTCGACATATGTTTCTCTCATACTTGAGTGAGCGTGCAGTGAAAAGTGAATGTGGTGTCAATTGGTTATAGAGACGATAATTGCGGCGATAAAGGTAATGATTCTTTCGACGTTGTCACGTTCAACTATCGTCAGTAAACCGACTTTGCAGACAATCGATTTTTTTATCCAAACTTGTAAGTGTAGCTTAGGTATACTGTAATATATTGTTTGTGAAGGTTTATTTTACGATCAGGTGTAATTTAAGGTGTAGTATAACAGAGCTCATATTTCTGCAATTTTATTAAATACAAAACTCTTTTGCGCCGCATCCCCTACATTTCAACAGCGAGACGCACGGCGGCAAGCTCGTTGCAGTTATATGTGGCCAGACCTTTAGACGTAATTCGTTTTTAAAAATTAATTAGGACAACTAAAGTGTATGAAAGCTCAAGGAAGATTGTGTGGAGGAAAATGTATTTTAAATTATAAAATTTAGTTTTTTTTAACAACAAAAATATAATAAATGTGTATAGTAAGAACATTTTAAAAGCGCAAATTCGGTACCTTTTGAAAATAATACAAAAAAACATAAAAAGGCCGTCTGCAATCGGACTATTTTATACAAAGGCGCCGCTATCCTTTACAGCGACGGGCCGATACACTATGGGATAGAAATCCATTATTTTGGCCAAAAAGCAACTTTGAAAATTTAATGGCTCAAGCTGTGTATTTCAAAGTAGATACTCCAAACTAAATGTATGCAAAATTATAACTGGATATGACGACTTCTATTGGGGTAATAAGAAACTTGAAAATGTATTTTAAGTAAACATAAATAAACAACATTTAATCTACTTAGTTTATTATTCGTCTTGTTTACTAAAAAAGTAAAAGAGTTTAAATAATAAGAGCTATTGTTGTGTTTCCGATGCAGTCTCGCGAAGTCTCGCTACTTTTGTCAAAGATTTTTTTACCTTTTTCTTTATCAGTTTTTGTACTTACAATTGCCTTCCTACTTTTGCTACTTCTGAGTGTAAGGACAGATACAAGATTTTTTTATAATTTACAAGGTTTTTAATTTTAAAATTTAATATGTTTTGTCCTACACTGTATATCCTAAAAGATAAAAGCATTCTGATGAAAGATATGGATTCTAAAGAATCAACCCAACAAAACAGTGTTTTTATTTATTTTATACGTTAAAAAATAAAAACAGTTGGGAAGATGTATCTCTAAAAAAGGAAAAATTTAAAATTATTTTTCAGATTTGGATGGTCATATTTTCGAAACTAATTGAGATAGACATATCAAATCTAGTATTTTTTAAAGCATTTTAAAATATTTTTTGGTGGTGATATGATATTCAGGGTATTCCATTTAAAAAAATCATACCTATTGTCGTACCCTGTATATCATATGAGATAATAGTCATCGGATTACTGATTAGAATACTACCGAATTAACCAAACAAGCTGACATTTTAGTTTATTTTGTACAATAAAAAATAATAATGTTAAGGGGAGTGTAAATTTATAATAACATATAAGTAATAAGTTTTAGGTTTCCAAAGAGCATTTGTAATAATTTATAAAATTTTTCCAGTAAAAAGCACCTCATTTTAAGTTAGATTGGTAAGTTTCAGAATTTTGACTAAAAAAATTCATTTCTATCCCATAGTGCGATGACCAGCTGCATCAACCGGCCTATTATAAAAGAAATATAGCAAAGGCGGCCGCAAAGATAAGCATGCCCATTTATTTGCTTTAAACTTTTTTGTAACTTTTTTCTTATCAAAGAGCACCGAGTTTACATTTTTAAACTGTTCCTTCTATAGTTATTAAAAAAACTTAGCTGTTATTTTAATTACTTATATTATTACACACAAATTTTAATCTGTTCTAAAAAAAGCATTAAAAAACCAACTAAAACGAATACAGTTTGCCTGAGCAAAGAAGAATTTATTTCACTCAAGGCCCTAAAAAGCTCGTAAAATTAAAACCAATAAACCGCGGTCAAACTAATCATCCCAACACCTAAGGTACCTCTGGTACCACTCGTGGTACCACAGGCCATTAAAACGGCGATTTATTTTTATCTGCGTGTAAGGTGGCGTTCGGACGTGTTGGAAAGCTAATTACTAAGATAATTTATGCAAGAAAATCGTTTGTTTGCAATGCGTCGATCTGGTACCATAAAATTATGCTGCGTTCCCGAATCCCAGCATGTTTTTTTCTTATTAAGAGGTTAGGCGGGTTTCAGAGTCAAGAGTATTTTTACTATTTTTTAAATATACAGTGTGCCCGCCTAAGTTCTCTACATATGGGAAACTTTTTATTATCAATTTTACGAAAAAAATATTCTTTATAAAAAGTTCTGCATTGCCTAAAGCCGAAAAATCAATCGTTACGTATTTATTTTTTTCACTGGTATTCAAGGTATCCTAAAAAACATGAATGTTGTTCAAGAGAAAAGTACCCTTATTTTATACGCAAACTCATTCATTTTTAAGAAAAAAGTTTTTTTTATTTTTTATGATGAAACGATGAGAATTTAAATTTGTACATTTGTAAATACTTATTTTAAAATGTAATATCTAAAGAAAGCTTAAGAACTGTCAAAACAGTGAAAAGAGTCAGAAACGCTTGTTTTCGCATAAAAAATTTAAGAAAAACTTTTTCCTTGTAAATAAACAAGTATTAAGAGTTATTTTAAATTCTAAACCTTTTTTCTTAATAATAATTTTTGATTTTTACAAAAATAAGGGTACTTTCCTCTTGAATAAAATTCACATTTTTTGAGATACATTTCGAAAACTCAGCCGTTGGTACCTCATCTCCCTTGACGTCTCAAAAAATTATCTTGCCGTGGACAGCATCAGCATAACTGATTATTGGTTGATCTAAAATTTAAAGAAAGAAACAAAAATATATCTTTAGTAGATGGACAAATCTCGTTATTAAAAGGAAGGAAAAATAATAATAAAATTTGAAATTTTTGACAGACTTAGAACAAAAAAAAACACATTTATTTGGTCAAATTTTCGCCATGTATTGGCTCCAAAAAATTAGTTGTAATACTTATAAAAAATCCTTTGTTAAATCACTGGATAATGTTATTTCCAGGATCTGTGCAACATTTAAACAAAATTGCTTCATAACTTTTCAAGAAATCGTGTCCACCGACTTAAAAAATTGAGTTTTGAGATAAAAGCATTTAAAGTTTTAAATGCCACACTAACTTGGTTAATGGGTGGAACTTCTAAAGGGTCTATCTCTTAGAATTTTACTCAAATCGATTTGAAATTTTGGAGAACATTATAAACATATTGTTCTATTTAATTAGACAAAAATAAAAAAAACATTTCATTTTTCAAAATTTTCAAACATAACTAACCCCTTAATAAACATTAAAAAATTAAACAGACTTCAAAAATAAAATAAAACTCCCGCTGAAATGCTAAAATAGCAAATAAATAAAAGTTAAAAAAAAATTAAGGCAAGTAATGTTATTAAAATCGACAATTTTTTTATTTTTTAAAAATATATCAAAAATATTGTTCAAAAGAAAAATAAATATCATGAAGGTTTGAGTCCAAAATAATAATAATTAAAGGTCTATCATCGCGACTAACAGTTAACAATCTTTTTTATCTTTTTGACATCCCACGAAGGCATATGCCTAAATACCAGAGTACCGTGGGTGTCGGGTTATTAGATGTTTAACCCATCGTTCCCCCTGTTCCGTCAACGTTGTCCAAGCACTGAAACATGCAGTTATACATTTCACAGCACCTTTTAGACAACGCGGTAGTGCCACCACGGTCGTTATTTTTAAATAACTACTACCTAAATAATCTATTTTTGTTACATGTAATCGGGCACATTGCACACATGGCACTATTTTTCAGTTTTGTTTTTTAAGTTTGGATTTTTGGTACTATGTATTATTATTTAAATCTCAATACCAATAATATAATAAACCCGCTCAGTCCGATACCTGAAACCTGTCAATTTTGAGCCTTATGGTTTCGTGACTCTTACCATTTTTGCACAATCTTTAAAAATTGTACAACATGGTGATAAACTTGTCCGACAAGAAAAGTGACGCGTTCGCCCAGTCCGATACCCGAAACATGTCAAAATTGAGAGGCTGGGTTAAAGCGCCGCTTCCATATACATATGTATTATCGCGGTATGAATATTCGTGGTAGACTCGTCAAATGGAACCCTAAATAGGTTTTAAAATGATTATTATCATGATCATGAAGTCCATTTCGTTGCTGACCCAGGCACTAATTAAAAAGAAATATTTCAGTAGTA
Source organism: Listronotus bonariensis (assembly GCA_014170235.1). Classification (NCBI taxonomy): domain Eukaryota; kingdom Metazoa; phylum Arthropoda; class Insecta; order Coleoptera; family Curculionidae; genus Listronotus; species Listronotus bonariensis. Next base: position 66,207 of record JACEGR010004457.1, read on the forward strand.
TGCTTAGCTGTGACCATAACTTTTAAGTTGTCTTTGATATATCAACAAATAATGTAGATCTTACTCATGTGTTGCAAATTTTATCAAAATATACCGAATAGTCTCTGAATCAGTAATGAAGTGATTTCCTAGTCTAAGATCCGGCATTAAGAAAATATACCCTCATCTGTTAATTAAATGAAATAATATTTTCTAGGCAGATTTTAATAAAGTGAATGTAAGTGAACAACATCTGTCAACATAGGTCTGCTACAATTAATAATAATTAATTAATTAATAGTTAATTTATTTATAATTGTTACCTTTACGTGTTAATTGCATAAACCAATGATCAGCGGTGAAATAGCCTAGTTGGTTAGGTAGCAGTATTTAGCAGTGCATGCCTTGTCGACACTCTGAGTTCGTATCCCGCACTAGGTAACATTTTTTTATTCTATTTTTTATTCCCTTGTCTATAAGCAAAATTATGTTTACCATATTTAATTAAATAAAATCGGGTTGCTACCTAACCAACTAAGCTATTATCACCGCTGATCATTGGTTTATGCAATTAACATGTAATGGTAACAATTATAAATAAATTAACTATAAATTAATTAATTATTAATAATTGTAGCAGACCTATGCTGGCAGATGTTGTTCACTTGCATTCACTACAATAAAATCTGCCTAGAAAATATTAGTTCATTCAATTAACAGATAAAGGTATATTTTCTTAAAGCCGGATCTTTGACGAATCTACCACGAATATTCATACCGCCTTATATGGATGCGGCGCTTTAACCCAACCTGTCAATGTCAAATGTTTCGGATATTGGACTGGGCGAACGCGTTACTTTTTATTGGACAAGTTTACCACAATGGTTTACATGCAATTTTTAATTATTGTGCCAAAATCGTAAGGGTTACAGTCAAGAAACCCGCCTAATCCGATACGCGAAACATTTGTTTGAGCCTTATGGTTTCATGATTGCAACCCTTACCATTTTTGGCAAAATGTTTAAAAATTGCATGTAAAACATTGTGGAAAATTGTCCGATAAAAAAGTGACGCGTTCGCCCTGTCCGGAACATTTGACATTGACGGACTGGGTTAATGCGCCGCTTCCATATATGGCGGTATAAATATTCGTGGTAGACTTCTTAAAAGGAACCCACTTGAAAAGGTTTTAAAAGTGTTCCTATGTTGAAGTCCATTTCATTACTCGCCCAGGGACTAAAGCGGTTCAGATTTAGAAGGATGGTTGGCCCTTGTAGAACGAAAAAACTTGATTGAATAAAATTGTACTCTTTATTTGATGCAATGCGGTTCAATCATATTTATTTACTACATCTTCTATTTCCTCCCACATTTTTCGCCCACCCAAGCAGCAAGCTGACGTCATCAGACCAAAATTATGACGTCATTTTAACGTCATTTAATGGACGTGTTTTTGACGTCGGTAAAGTGACGTCTTTTCGACGTCATTTTTCGTCATAATAGCTGATTAAAATCTAATGACGTCATGTTTAGAAAACCCGCCAGAAAAATTTTGTGACATTATATGATTCGTGTCAAAATCGAAGCGAAATATCATATGACAAAAAAATAAGACTAATAATTTTACAAAATTTGAAATAGGAAAAAACTCTACCTATAGATGGCGTAATGGACAATAAACTACTACGTTTATTCAACATCTTCGCTTTTTATCGCCTACACCGTATCAGACCAAAATAGTTCGAGACCGGTCTGCTGTTGGTGATCTCAATTAGCTTTGAAAGATATACTTTCGGCTAGTGTTAAAACCTGCATCTCCAGGTTGGACAGTGTCCCGAGAGATGCGACCTTGCATTACTTGCTTGCAAGAAAATTGCAAGCAGTAAGGAGTTTTTCCTATTTCAATTTTCAAATAAAATATCATATCATTTTAGCTTGTTAAAAAAAATGTATACGTCAATTTTTCGTCATCTTAAAGACGTCATTAACGGGACGTCTTTTGTCTGTGACTTAGGGAGGTCAATTTAACGTCATTTTGTCGTCTTTGCTGACCAGTGACCAGAAATGACCAAAAAGAGACGTCAATAAGACGTCACCTTGCTGCTTGGGCTACATGCAAAAATATATAGACTTCCCCTTATATCAAAACTTCTTTATTAAATCCAGGAACGTACTGACGAAAAGTACTTACACCTCAATAACACCAAACTTAAGAGTGGGCCGCTTTGGAATCACAATTTAATCTCGGCCCAATCTTAACACAAATGTTGATACAAATTTATACAAGTCCATGAAGGACTGGACCAGCCCATGGTACGACCACTCGGCGCGTTCTTCTCCGACAAGTACCACTCGAGTCAACGTCAAAACTTGTCTGGTCCACCCGATAAAATGTTGATGTTAATGTATCGACAAGTATGTAATCTTTTAATGATTGTCTTTTATTTATTTTATTTGTTTTTGGTACGTCGGGGCAGGTTTTAGTACCACTTTTAATGTGGGTTGCCGACGATCTTTATGGGTGTTTAAAACTGTCGAAATAAAGTGGTTTTATTTAATTTTTATTAATATCGAAGACTAATTTTTGCTGCAGATGGTATCGCAGCGAGCTGTGGTCATAAATTTAATTACTAAAAATGTTTTTAAAATATTGGTTTACGGGGTAATTAAGGACAGAAAATCGACGCCCGATAAAATGTAAATTTTACGTTATATCATCAGCAAAAATTGAAACTACAGTGGTTTTTTCGTGTTAACCGTATTTATTGGAGAGGTTCAAACCGAATTTGAAATGACAATATAAATAACTATGAGAATTAGATAGAGAAAGATATTCAAATGTTTTGAACCGTCTTAACACGAAAAAATGCCTTATACCTCATTATTATACAACATCAAATTTACTTCTTGTTTATATGTAAGCACCATCATCTCTCTTTTTATAACACAAGTGTCTACTGTTTTTCTATATCTATTTTAATTTTTTGTAATGATATATCACATCAGTGACATTTATATAAAATACCCAACTTTACTTTCACGAATTTTCCTAGTTTCTTTTTTTTTTTTTGCTAAAACATACATTCTGTAATTAAAATTTTTATCCTAATTACCAAGATACCTTTTTTTTCAAAAATTTAAAATTAATGCATCCTAGGTTTAAAAAATACTACTTGGCTTGCCTTGAAGCTATTTAATTTCATATTGAAATCTTCACTTAAACCTTTTTTTAATGACATAACACAAAATCGTTAATTTTTAAGATGGCGACCATAGATAATTTTTTTGCGATGTGATATATCATTCGAAACATATTTTTATAAAGTATTAAAATACAGAAAAAAATTGGATACTTTCTTTCAAAATAGGAGAGAGGATTCTATCGGTTAAATCCGACGTAATTTGGGAGTTGTGGTCAGCTGTTTTTTTTTATTTCGGGAGGAACGACCTCCCAGGCCTACCACCTGAATTTAACGCTGCGAATATTGCTAGACAATAGCCAAAATATTACAAGAAACAAAACTGTCTCTCTGCCCGTCTAGATTTGTTCAGCGTTCAGATTTGTACCACATCGCGCAACTGTACCATGTCGCGAACCACGTTACAAACAAAAATCTGCAACCCTGTACGCTACATCAAAGAACGCTTCAAACCTCGATTTGCAACCATGCATCCATGTAAAAATATTGCCACCGAAAAGTAAAATAATTACAAGAAATGTGTCGTCGCGCACTAATTCTTTTAATTTTTCGTTAATATACCGACAAGCTGTAGTTTGGAACGAACCTCGAGCTGCAATACTTATCAGGTTTGCGACGACGTTTGTTCCAACGCCCAGATAGGTTCGCGACGTGGTACGGTTGCAGGATGAAGTATAAATCTGGACGCGGCTTGATAGTCAAACTGTGTTATCAGTACTCAATATGAGACCTAAATGTATGAATACATCGTCAGTTGTGTAATCATCAATTACTAATTTTAACTCATTATCCCCTAAATTAACAGGATTTCTCTTTTGTTCCAGGCGGAGCCGGAGGATTGCTTCTAGATACTGGCAGCGGTCCCTCATTCCTCCCACTTCCTCCTCAAGTACTCGAACAAGTTGCCCAAAACAATACAGAACCGGGAGTCACCACTTTAAAACTCCCGGACCCTTCGTACCACCGACCTGCAGATCTACCCGTTCGGGACATCGACATTGAGCTTTGTTTCGTGTGCAAAAAATGCCGCATGGCATACCCAAGTGATTCGCCTTTACTAGCACATCAGCGACAGTGCTACGGCGCCAACCAAGAGTCCCGAGGAGCCTTTAGAATCGTCCAGAGCGGCTTTGAGTGTCGTCAATGCAACAACGGAGAAAAATTAAAAGCCTTATGGATCTTAAAGCTCATTTTGAATCTGAGGCACATCAGACCCGAAACGGAGGTCCACCTCCAAGTGAAAGTCCTCTGAGTCACGAAATGGAGGACGTAGTTAACCAAATCACCCTTCTAGCGGCTAGGGCTACGCAAGAAAGCCCGTCGACGCCTCAGAAATTGGTCGACTCAAACTCAAATACGTTTTGCCAACCATCTGAGCCTAAAAGGAGGTTTCTGAGTCCCGCGGATGTGAGTCAAGCGCTGGCTAGTGCTGGACATTAGGCTGGTGATAATCTCAGGAGGTCTCTATGTAGGATTGTCTTATAGTCTTGTTGGTTCTTTGAATTTTATTGTAGATGAAAGGTTATGAAACCTATTTTTACTAAAAGTGTATTATGTAATCGGAAATTCTTTCATTTATTTTTTATATAAATGATTTTAACAATATCTGGGAAAATATGAAGGGGTTAAGACATTTTTTTGTACTTTTAAAATTCAGTCAAAATACAAATTACCAAATCTTTGCAGGGTACAACTCAGTGTGTAGAAGACCAATACTACTACTGACATATCCCGTATATGTAAGCTTTGAGATAATCATTTCCAATTTGACATACAGAGAAATTTTTTCTCAGTTTATCGTAAACTATATACTAACTATCCCAAACGTGACATAAATGATGTAGAAACACCATAAATACCGACCAGTGACAATGAAAAAGAGATAAAATACGACAAAGTATTAGAATCTCTTTTATTCTGACGTACTCTCATTCATACTAAAGACAAGTACTCCAAGAAGTACTATAAACCAACTATAGTTGTGTAAAATATTAGTTATTGTTGTATGTACTATAGAAAAGTAGGGTTATGTTTCCTATAATTGCAACTGATAGTTACTATTAAGTCGACGCAGGCCGAAGGCGTCCGTATCTGGCCGATCGGAGCCGAAGGCTTGCATTATGCCAGTTCCTGACATTTGTGTATGTATATATTAAAAAATGAAAACTGCGACATATAATGTTCCTAAGAGTAACCTTATCTCGCGAATATATACAGGGTGGACCACAGAATATGACTGAACTGAGCTTTTATGACGTTTTCGGTCATTTAAAGTAAGCTGCTTGTTCTGTATCCTTAAGAAACGTAGAAAATCACACGGAAAAGTGTATTTACTGCCAAAATTATAAAAGGTTCTTGAAATGATCAAGCAATTCTATATAAAAGTGAAATCCTATTTTTTGATTCGCCCTGTATATTTTAAACTGCATGCGCCTATGGCGTCAGTAAAGCAAGTTCCTATTGGGTGCGGTCCGACCCTGTTCCTCAAAACGACTCGCATAAGTGGCCGCGCCCATTTTTACTTATTATTAAAAAATAAATATTTGCAAAAGAATCTTTTTATTATTACTTGGTGATTTTTTGATTACTTATAAAAAGTTAAACACTTCTGTATTTATTCTGAGTGTTTTGTGGCGAAAATTTGTTAATTTCCATGAAGAAAAACTGCAATAATATTGTTGGAGCCTGTATTTTTGAGCGGTACCACATAATAAGTTCTTCTTTACGAAAATTTGAAGTAGCATAGTATACAAAGCTATTTGTTTATCGTAAAAAGGTCTAAAAGCTTTAAAAAATGTTTACGGCTATTGAAAATATTAGAAGAATGGAAAATTAGTAGTGTAATGTTTATTTTTTTCCTTATTTAACAGAAAAATTGAATTAAAATCCACACTTTTCTGAATTTCTACATCTTCATCCTGCACAGTGGTACAACTTCTGAAAAAAATTAAATTTTTCCAAAAAAAATTTTTAGATTGGAATCTCTAGATTTTCTTCCCAAAACACTCAAATGTATATGTATATTTATATCTAACTGAAGATATCACGCTGGAGGGAGAAACGTTGTGCTTTTTTAAGTATCTCGCATGATTACTATCTCTAAAACGACTAAAATCCCTAAATCTGGCAAACTTGGTTCCTACTAATAATAATTAATTAATGAGTAATACAGTGGTACAAGTCGGCGATTTAGTTGGGGAAAATTTGAGTTTCGTGGAAGAGACTGTCGTGGAGGTGATTGAGGAGGAGGATATATACAAGGTAGGTGGATATTTTTATGTTAAAAAATGTGCAATATACTAGTTTTAAAGCAGTGTATTTTATAGTTTTACTGTATTCTGTGGCTTAACTAATTTTTAAGTGTAACTGTCTGTCTCGTCTCGTTAAATTGGAAAAATAAACCATTTTGATGCGTCAACTTTTGATCATTTTGCAGACTTAAAAGTTTTTTAAAAATTACAATATTGTCATCAACAAGAAAAACGCTGTCATTTTTTACACGCCTGGTTCTTGTAAGAAAAAAATAATTCAAGAATAAATACAGGATGTTACAGAATGTTTTAAAGAAAACTTGGGGGTAGAATCTACTATTGAAAATATGAGCAAAATGATATAAACACGGGCCCGGAAATACCTTGCTTCCCAGATACAGGATAGTAACCTTTTTTAAGAAATGTTTTTTTTAATTAATATATTTAATATTCCTTATTTAATTTGATATTATTTGGCAGTGTTATTTATAGTATTAAAGGCTTATTTACCTCTTAATTAATTTTAATAAGTTCAGTTGTGTCTCTAGCGGTACCTACTTAAACGATTATTTCTGACAAAAAACGCACGTCACTGACTTTAGTGCAAATTACATATTTAATTGGATTAAGAAAGCAAAAATGCGGCTTTTTTATCCCCTTTAGTTTTCTTCTATGTAAAAAAAAGTTCAGTTTATTGTATACCCCTGGACTACACAAGAAGAAGAATTATAGGGAAAATTCCACACCACTGATTTTTGACCAATTAAATGTGTAGTTTTGGTTGCATTACCATGACAACACAAGTATTTATCGGATTTTTTTCTCCTGTCTGGGATACCCTGGAGCGAATTAAAGTGGAAATTTTTTGACATAATCATTGAATTTGTTTTAACGTCATGTTCGTTATTCACATAAATAATTAAAGAAAATGTTATTTTGTACCAGTTGTAGTATTTCAGACATAACCTAACGACACTTTTATACAACTACAGCTGGTAAAATAACATCATAAGACTGAAGTACTAGACATAAGTGAAGAGCAAACGAAAGCAAGGTATAGGTCTAAAAAAATTAAAATAAACTATTTTTACCAACTGTAGTAATATGAGGAATATAAAAGAATAAACAATGATAAGCTCTAAAATTGCATATATTTGCAACTACAATTGGTAAAATGGAAAATATTTATTTTATAGTAAAATTTTAAAGCTGGTGTCAAAGTTACAAATAATAATTTAAAAGAATATTATTTAACACAAACTTGGTGTGAAATTTTCTTACCGAATACCACACGTGCTTAAATTATTCCGGGAAATTTTTTCTCGACCACGAATATTTCAAGAAAATTCTCCCTCGCCTGCGGCTCGGAATAATTTTTAAAATATTTATGGCCTTGAAAAAATTTCCGGAAATAAATTTAGCACTCTTTTTTGGGTGGGCCGGTGAATTTTATTTTGTTTCCCCAAAACTAATCAAAAGCGGAAAAAATTCAGGAGCCTGAACCGATGTATTTTTACTTGCCTAATTTAAATAAAATAAGTATTAAATTTTACACATTCCAATGCCACTAAATGAAGTAACTTTAATTAAATTTGATCCTAGTAAGCCTTTTAAATCTACAAATACCACTACCGAAATTTATCAAAATCGAACCAGAGATATTAAAGATATTACAAGAAAAAATATGTTTGTTTTTTAAAGTGTAACACTCTAGATTTGGAAAACAATGTATTTTCGGAACCAAATTTATGTGAACTTTTCTTTGTATATTCTGGTGTAGAATCTGCCCCTAAATTTTCTTAATAACATTTTGTAAAACCCTTATAGATTTTAAAAAATATGATAAATGGGACGAAAGATTTAAATGTATTAATCAAAGTGCATGACAAATAGTTGGTCACACGAAAATAAACAAAACCACAGTAAGCTATAAAATATACAACTTTTCCATTTTTTTCTGCTTATCTAACATTTTTCCTCTGACACTCTCCGTGACAAAAACCAAGAAAAACCAAATTTTCCCCGACCCCGACGAATAGTTATTATGTTTTTGTTGGTCTCCAACATCATCGTATATATAGTAGTAGATATATATATTTAAAATTTTAACTATTAGGTTATAATGTATCCAAATTAACTCAAAAATGGGAAATATCACTCAGTTGGTATGACCTGCCTCGCATTCAAAAGTGAGTTTTCTTGGAACGATGTGTGATTGTTGAATATAGATTATGCTGATTACGAATCAGGCCTGTTGGGAGGCCTCCTTGTATAATTTTCTTCCTTTTTAGGAGTTTTGATGTTAAAATAATTAAAAATTTAAATTATAAGTTATTCACATTTCACCAGTAAGTTTCGTACTACAAAAATTTTAATTGTAATTATTATTTTTTAATGTCCATATGGAAATACTACTTTTGGCATTTCTCCTCGCATAAAAAGAAAATAGATAACTTATATAGCATATTTTTTCGTAGACGTAGAAAATACGGTTATGTTCCGCAAGTTTTTAGGGGAAAAAATTAAAAAATAGCTATTTAGTTCTAGTTATATGACACTATACATGATATAGTTTTTCTAAAAATAAGACTATGATGAATACCAGTTTCCTGCCATTTTTGTTTTTATCTGAATCAAAATTTTTAGCCACCTTATATATTTTGCTTTAATAAATAAAATGTTTTAGAATTGATTGACAATTTTGTTGTCAAAAAAATTAATTTATGCACTAAAATCGTTAAGAAAAATACGTAGAATCATTCCCTTTGCTATTTTTTGAAACGCGTTGTAATTAAAAACCCCGTCTAATTTTAATTTGATTTACAATTATATTTTTTTTAATTGCAATAATTATTTTTTTAGTATTTCGACAATTTTTTTAAAAACTCCACCCAATCTAAATCTGGTTAACAGGAGGCTCCCGACGCGCGATCCGGCGGGTTCCAAGTTCGAAACCCGCTAGCGATGTAACTATTATACGATTATTATTAATATTCACATTTAAATCTAATTATTAAAACAATTTTTGCTATTTGTGTATTTATGCTAGATTACGTAAAAATTTTCTATGTGAAATTATTTGTTTTTTATTGATGGTAATTTTTGAGGCCCAAATGGCTCAGAAATGTGGTTCCTAATGTTTCATATCTCATATTTTTTATTTCTGTGGTATACAGGGTGTACTCGAATAAACTCATGGTATATATGGATGACCAAAAAAAATTAAAGTTGCATTTGGATAATATTAGGAAAAATTAAGCCTAAACCATATTTCATATTTTTACGTTTCATTATGTGACAAATAATATATTTAATAATACGAAACTTGCTTTTTGTGTTTTTGAGACACCCTGTATATTCGCAGTGAGTTTTATTACGACTACTATACTGTTAATCTGTTAGTACAACGTTTTGTTTATTTTGAAAAGTTATACCCGTATACCTGGGTACAGGGTTTTCATTTATATTTTTTCACCCATTTTTAACTACAACCAAGAAGAATGAAAAAAAACGTCCTGTATAAAAGTTTTATACTTTTTTATCTATTATCTTTTAAGCATAAAAAAGAAACAAATGGACAACATTAAGAACTCGAGAAAAATGAAGAGATAAACTTTTTTAAAATAAAACACCCTGTATATTATGTCACCATTAAAAAGACTTTTTAAAAAGTTTTACAAAAAGGCCGCATTTTATAAATCTATATTTAATAGTTTCGTAAATACGGCCGTTTAAATCTAGATGTAATTTCTATTACATCTACAGTCTCCGCTTACAATTAGTGCCGTAACGTAGGTAGGTATAATGGAAATTATATCTAGGGTAGGGCGGGGCTAGTTGAGCAATATTTCACTTGTTCGGTTATAGCTCCTCAAAAATAAGTCTTAATGGCTTATAACGCATACTGATGGATTAACAATTTATTCCTTATTAATAGTGTCCATAGTAATTTCTTTCCAATAAGTCGAATTTAGGAGCTACATCTATTTTAATGTAGATAGTCAAGTATGCCCAACGTACCCCATAGGTGGGGTAAGTTGAGCAAGGGTATGGGGCTAGTGGAGCACTTAGAAAGTATAGTCAAATCATGGCTTAAATGTTAGATACGTTTATATAGTAAAAATACACTTTGACAATTTGCTTTTTATATTTATAATCTTATCGTGACAAAACAACAAATCTCTTTAATAAAACAGCAACGTACCTAGCTTAGCTTAACTATTGGATTCAATATCCAATTATTCATCTTCGTTTTTTAAACTTTTTAAGCATTTTTATTTTGCTTCTCCTATAATGACTTCTGTATGTTAAAATTGCAGCTTTTCTTGGTCAAGCCTTTGGGTATGGTCGAACTATTTTCAGAGAAAATTTATAAGTTAGATAGGTCAGCTCGTTTTCTTTGTTGCTTGTATAAAGTTCGGGTTGCAGCCACTTTTAAATCTTAAGAAGACTTTAGTGTTTTAGTGTTATAAGTCCGTACCCTAAAAAATAAAAAAATAAAACATTTTATACTTAAAACCGTGGGGTTAGTTGGGCAACTGTAGCTCAACTAACCCCAACCTGAAATTTTAAAGAAAAAGTGAATATATTAAAATACCGGTTAGAATTGTATTCAAAATCTTTATACATATTAAAACTGCAATAAATTTACTTGACATTAACACTTACCTGATTGAGAACGAAATACATTTTACCATCACAGATAAAATTTTCCGGCTTGCAATTATTTTACTTTTTAATTACAAAATAAACAATGCTCACGGATACTTTTCTCGATCGCCGCGTCACCACTAGTGGTCGCACAATGAGTTCCCCTCGCGCAACCCCTTCTTTGCGCTATCTGATGCTTTCGCGTGCGGTCGATAGTTTTTGAGATACTTTGATTGCCCAACTTACCTCTATGCTCAACTAGCCCCGCCCTACCCTACTATTCTTTAGATTTAAATGGTCATATTTCAAAAACTATTAAGGGTATAATAAATCTGGTATTTTTGTAAAACTTTTAAAAGACCTTTTTAATGGTGAATACACAGAGTGTTCCTTTAAAAAGTTTACCTTTTCATTTTTCTTGACTTCTTAATGTTCCTTTGTTTCTTTTTTATGCCGAAAAAATAATAGATAAAAAATTATGAAACTTTTATACATGACTTTTTTCTATTTTTCTTGGTTATAGTCAAAAGTGGGTGGCAAAATATAAATGAACACCCTGTACAATGTTTTTTTAATAAAAGCTTTCTACTAAATAACTTCTAATACTCATGTTTACCTATTCTCAATTTTTTTCTTTGCTTTGGTGGCATATTGCATGTTCCTGCTAACATACAAGTCTTTTCAACTATTCATTTTTGTAAAATTTACATGTTGATTTACTTTTTTACAAAGATGCTTATAAAATGCTGTTAACCAACCCGCTTCTGCATGTTTCCCGTTTTTTAGCTACACAATGTGTTGTCTTTTTATAAAGTTTTAATTGACATAAAAAATATACTTATATCTACAGGGTGTCCAAGAATATGTGGGCAATTTCTCGGATTTGTATAGAACACATTTAAATAATGTGAGAAGTTTCTATAACTTTTTTCCTAAAGCTCCTCTTTACAGAAATATGTGCCCTTAAAGAACTTGCTGAAAATTGGTTTTTCTTAGATAACTTTTACAATGCTCGTTTTATAAAAAACTCTATTTTTTGCAAGAGAGAGTAATAAATCATTTAATTTTATGGCAATTCGCTTTCTATGTTAGTCCGAGTATAAATATTTTTCTTCAATTCTACCTGTAATGTACTGATAAGGCATCATAATTTTAGGCCGGCAGACCCTGCTCTAATATTCGTCAACCTCTTGGGTCAAATACAAAGAAATAACAGATGTTTACCCGTATTTACGTGGGAATAATGTGATAAAAACCTTGACAGTGGCGGTGCGCTTGAGTTTATTTTTGGGAACTTACCCTTTTTAAACACTTTAGGTAAAATGAAAATCTTGTTTCTTTTATATGTGTAAAAAAATATTTTAAAATTTATAGTAAATCAATATTGTACAGTTGGTATAATTATAGATAATAATAACCATTTTATTAAGAAAATAATACACATTAAAAATGCATAGTCAAAAAATAATTATTTAAAATATAATCTATACCTAATTAAATATGCTACATAATCTACATCTAGTTATTCACATTCTTCCATATCTGACAGACTATCACTACTTGAGTCATATGAGTCTACTTGTATAATTAGAGGTTCAACAGTTGTATCCACTATTATATCCAAAGACCACATTTTATTTTCTACTACAAATACATGTTCGACATATTTTTTCCAGTTTTCTGGGGAAGCATTAGATATGGCAATGTTTTATATTTACTAGTTTAAACGTAGTATGATTTCTGGCTACTTCACCTTTCACCTGTGCCCATATAAGTTCTATGGGGTTTAGTTCGCAGTGATAAGGTGGCAGCCGATATACAGTTATATTTTGTTTCTTGGCTATTTCATCAATTACAAAACGTGTGTACTTAGCTTTATTTGTGGCGACTTCACTTTTTACTAGCTGCAACAACTCTAGTTTAACACTATCTGTAGGATGTTCAATATTTTGCTGCATCAACCAGGATTAAATGTCTTTTTAAGCCAGCTTAAAGAGCATTTTGTACGCGCTTCCTGCCTCCGAATGCCTCTGTTCCAGACCGGAAAACAATTTTTAAATGGGTTGCTAACTTAAGGGCAACTGGTTCTTGACTTTCCTAAATCAAGACAGCGATCCGAGATGAAACTGCTACTATTCCTCAAGATATGGTGATAAAAGTGATGCGGAACTTCTAGGAACGCCTTCGCATGTGTGTCGCTGCTAACGGCCGTCACTTACACGATATAATTTTGAAAGCATAGTTAAAAAACCTTAAAGTGTGCTCTTTTGAAAATAATAAAAGTTTAGCTTCATATTTTGTAGTAGAGTTTTTATTTGTTACCCAAATGTGGGAGTCCATTCTGCCGCACCCTGTATAATAGAATACGTTTTTAACAATCTGCTTTTCGTTTACAGTTAAATGGCCGAGACATGCGCGTTTCTGCGGAGAAGCCATTTTTACAATACTGTAATACTTTGAATAATACTTTAACAATTTATAACCACTCAGTTGCACATGTTTTATTTTACCAAGTACTACAAAAGTTATTCAAGGATTCCCAGTGTTGTCTTTTAAGGGCAGATATCTTTGTAATGAGGGACTTCAGGAAAATATTTTATAGAAACTTATCACATTATTTTTATGTGTTCTATATGAATCCGAGAGATTGCCCACATATTCTTGGACACCCTGTATGTATAAAATAGCAACATCACCTAATAATAACTTTATAAAAAGGCGACAAGTTTTTTTCGTTATGTTTCTCCCTTTATTTAGTATATTGTTTGTTTATCTTTATTTTTGATTTGAATATTCCACGCGCCGTTTCCGTTTTTGTGAATTTGTTTTACTGAAAACCTAACCTTACAAATCCCAACATTGTTTATTTAAACCCCTACCCTATTTTTTACCTTATGATTTGTCGCATGCAGTTGTTTTTGTTTTCACCCTGTATTATATTTCAAGTCATCAAGTTGAAATGTCAAAAGGCTTTATGTTAAAACCCATTTTTTTATTTTTACCCGCGCTTTCATAGGTATCTTTGTATATTTGCCCCAGAAAAATGTCATTATCTTAAGTGTTAACTATATTTTGTATAAATAAATGTAGAGTAACTAATTTTCTAAAAGAAATGGTTTTTATTTGATAATCTGCAACTATAAAAACTTACTTATAACCACCTAAGTCTGTATTTTGACATCCCTTGGTGTCAAAATCATATTTTGACATATCTTAGTGTCAAGATCATATTTTGTCATCTCTTAGTGTTAAAAATTAAAATTTTTACGTTTGTTTGTGTCACAAAATAAATTTTGACAATTGTTAGTGTCAAAAATTAAATTTTACCATATAAATCGTAAACTTTGACCTTCTATTTAAATAAATATTTAAATTTTACATTTTGCAGACAATTCAGATATCAAATAAAATTCAAGGCTTAAGGAAACTTAAAAACTCTAACCTTAGAAAATAATTTTAGTTGTATTTTTCGAATTTGTTATTTTTTGCGTTGTGGCAAATTTTTTAAGACTTCATATTGAAAAGTGATTTTAGTTTTAGGTTTTTAAAATAAATAGGTTATTTATTTTTCTTGTGATGTATATATACTTTTAGTTTTTAATTAACTTAAACAATTTTTTGATTTGCAGAGCTGTGTGTTCGAGAAAGTGTAGTTTAGTTTTCGAGGTTTAGAAAAATGTTTTTTGAGTTTGTATAAATAAGGACGTCGCACGTTTTTCGTTATAGACCGTAAGCCAAATGCAAAATTTTGTCAGTTATTTTCTCTCAGTCCATAACTCGTAAAATGCTTCTACAGGGATGTACATGAATCATTGTGAGCATCAGCTACGTACTCCGATGGTAAAATTGTACAGGGTGCTCCAGAAAAAGGTCAATATTAAACTTGTGCTTTTTTAATGGAACATCCTGTATATTAGTTTATTTTTGGATTGTAAAAGTAAAAATAATGGTTATTTTTATTAGCAATCTCTTATACCTTAAACTAAAAGGATTTTAGGATATTTGGGTTTTTGAAAAAATCATGACAAAACTCAAAATTTTAACATATCCTACCTTACTTAGGCTTGACTTTTTATATTATGTTAGATTGCTAAAAAAACTAGTGTATAATCACCTACATTTAAATTTGTTACTAGAAATTATACAGGATGTCCAGTAACAAATATTTACTATTATATTAATTTCTGTATGACACCCAGTATAATTTTCAGTAAAAAACTCTAAATATGGGTGATGGTTCAGTTAATATTCTAGCAATCTAACATAATACACAAAGTGAAGCGAAAGTAAGGTAAGAAATGTTCAAATTTTGTTTTTGTCATGATTTTTAAAAAATCCCAAATATCCTAAAAACATTGCATTCTTGGTGTAGGTATCGCCAAAGAATACCAATCCATAGAACCCCATAAGTGAGATTTCAGCGTACCCTAAAAATTTTTAGTACCTACCGCGACCAACAGAATGGCGAAAATAGTACGATGTCGCTTTGCTGATACGTTTACCATCAGAAATTGATAGCAGTCGCTGACGAGCAGTCGGTCCGATCAGTTAGAGTGAGGATATACGCAAAATTTAATAAAAATAAAATCCCCGATAAATGGTAGTATCCATAAGATTATTAAATTTATGATTTCAGAATAGGATATATCGATGGGTTTTTGACAAAACATCGTAAGCGACATTCGCCAATTTTACGGGAAACGTTTTTTTTCATTGGCTTTATTTCAGATTAAGATATGTTCTATATTGGTTCGGCGGTTCATTTAATTAATGGTAGTTATTTGGGTACACGCCAAAAAATAAATTAATAGTACCAAAAACCCAAAAAAATAAAGCAAATAAATGGAGAACTAAAAATCGACGTTTTGGTGGCAAGTCTGCCACCGTTGTCAAGATAAATTAAATAAAAATAAAAAATTTAAAAATTAACTATTATTTAGGTTTAGAATTTTAAAACTTTTAGCTTTTTTTTAGGAGATTCTGAAAATTTTGACATTAAATGTTAAATATGTTTGTTTTGTAATTCAAATTAAGAAGAAATCTAAAATAAAAACATTCAGATCTCGGTTTTTCTTTAAAAATAACGCGATGGGAAGAAAAATCGTTTCCCGTAAAATTGGCGAATGTCGCTTACGATGTTTTGTAAAAACGCATCGATATATCCTATTCTGAAATAATAAATTTAATAATCTTATGGACACTGGGTCCATTTATCGGAGATTTTATTTTTATTAAATTTTGCGTATATCCTCACTCTAACTGCTCGTCAGCGACTGCTATCAATTTCTGATGGTAATCGTATTAGCAAAGCGACATCGTACTACTTTCGCCATCTGTTGGTCGCGGTAGGTACTAAAAATTTTTAGGGCACGCTGATAAAATTTACGTTATTTTTATTTCTACAATCCAAAACTAAACTACTATACAGAGTGTTTCATTAAAAACACAAGTTTAATATAAATCTTTTCTTTAGAGTACCCTGTATAATGCCACCATCGGCGCCGCAACTGACGCTCACAACAATTCATGTACAACCCTCTTGAAGCATTTCACGAGTTATGGATTGAGAAAGTGATTGAAAGATGATATTCGTAATTGGTTCCAAAATCAACCAAAACTAAAAATTTCGAAATAATAAAACCGAATACAACTTAATTCGTGCGATGTCCTTAACGCATTTATTTCTGTTACAAAGGGAATGTTGTCGATAATTTTTCAATTACTTTTATATACACCCGGTAAAACAAAAGTTCATTTATTATTTTTCCAAGTTCTAAAAACGGATGAATACTAATAATAATAGTTATAGTTTTTGCAGTGCTGCCCTTATTTTTTAACGGAACGACAAACACAAATAAGGATTTTGTACCACTTATTCAACTTCTTTCCAATTCAAAATAAATAAAAAAACATATGCATTAAACTGCTTGTCAATTTATTTAACAGATAGGTAACAAAAATAGTTTTTTAAAAGGTATATATAAAAGATTTCCCATTGTTGTCGGTCCGTTAACAAATACCGGTGGCATTGCGATGACTCTCTAATATCTAATAGGTAAATGTTTGTATCCTACGGCTTTCAGCCGCCTCTCAATTTGTGAGTGTATATTAAAGTCAAATAAACTAAATAGTTTATCATAAATTCTTGTTTTATTGATTATTCCCGAATATACGACTTTTTAATTGAGATAAAATAGTAGGTTTGTTCCAGCAGAGAGTTGGAAACATGTTAGCAACAATTGTAAAACGCAGAAATTGTTACAAACATTAGTCAGAAATGTTGGCAACAGTTTTCTGCTGGAACGAAAAATAAACAAGGCGTCCATACTGCTTATACGTCAATACAAGAAAGGTTATGTTAAAAATTGTCAGTAATGTTTGAAGAAAGTTTGCAAACGTTTTCAAACAGTTTCAAACATGTTTCCAACATCTTAAAACTACTGCTAGAACAACAAACAATTGTATAATGTTACAAACATGGCACTGCTGGAACGACAAATTTGACGTGCGCAGAATCCGAACGGTTGCAAACATTTCTGACAGCCTGCTGGAACAAACCTAATGGCTATGGTCGAATTCATACATAAAAAAGCCAGATGCGCCATTTAAGTAAAGACATCAATTAAGTATTTTTTTAATGAGCTACCTACAAGGCCCTATATACTAAGAATATGGTTTTAAAGCGCGCAACGAGCCAATGGTAGGGAAGCCCAAGAGGGGATTTCTGGATTTACTACAGCGCAGCAGATTAATATATAGATGGGTCCACATTTATTTCATTCTAAAAGCAATATCGCCAAGTACACAAAAAATGATAAAGTAAACAAACCTTTTCGAAGGCACATAGCGCTGACTGAGCCTGATTTCCTATTTTTTAGATAAATGAAAAAATAAAATGCTAAAACACGTGTCACGTACTTAAAAAACATTCTCTTATTTCGCCTCTGTCTTGCCATAAAACCGGTGGCAGGTGGCGTGGAACTAGAAACTTGTCGGGTTGAATATTTTTTGTTGCAATAAATCATTGTTCACAAAGTGTTTATTTACTTTATCATTTTTTGTGTATTTTGCGGTACTACTTTCAGAATGAATTAAATGTGGACCTATCCATACCGGAGGATACCTTGTACCCGGTTAAGTACCTCCACTAAATATGAGCACCGTATACAGGGTCGATCATAAAAAACAAAAATATATTCATCAGAAATTGTCGAGCGCGTCAGATTAAGATAGGGTGAGTTAATTACATGCTAAACAGCTGTATATTCCACTATTCTGACAATTTGAGAATAACGTAAACGAAACAGAGAGGTTACAAAAAAAAACGTCAGATTAGTATTTTCGAACAGTGGCAATTTTTTAATTTTAAAGAAAATAATTTAGGGATACCTAAAAATATATGATACGATACGACCCGAACGATTTCCACAAGCCGAAATAATAATATACTTACGTTTAGTCGAATAGTTGAAGCTAGCTTGAGTTAAAGCGGCTTTTAAAAGTGGCTTAAAAAAGCGATATAAACGCGCTTGAAAGTGAAAGTGACTCGTTTAAGTCAAGCCTGAAAATAAGAAGGGTTAACTTCGTCTGAACACTATATAACCGATTCAAGCTGGACTTAACAACTGCCTAACTTCAGATGAATTCTTCCTCGAATGACATCAGTGTCAATTTCATATATGATTTTAATATTTTTATACAAAATATGAGTGGAAAAACAGGTGAAAAAACTTTAAAATACGCTCACACCAACAACAGCACACAAAATGGAACAAAATAAAAAGTGAGGTTTGTTTTTCATTTGATGTCTACTGTGAAGTTGGATGCAAAACTGCCGCATGCGTACGACGATGGCCTGAAATGTGCTTGACCTCGATTTTCAATCCACTTTCAAGCCACCAAAATAAACACGTAGACTTAGAAATCGCTGTAGAAGCCGCTTTGTTTTCAAGCCAGCTTGAACTATTCGATATATACGTAGTAATAGTATTTTTTGACATTTAAAAGTCTATAGCCGCTTCCCCCACCGATGAAAAGATATACAATATATAACATTTTTTTCTTCTTATCATTTAAGCTTTGTAACCTAATAGGTCTCTATGACGCTCGAGTAAATCCCCATTTAGCATCATGAGCTCCCCTACTACAAAGACATTATGCACAAAGTAGCTATACGCCTCTGCAGGATCACCTTACTCCAGAGGACAATCCATCAAAGAGGTTCTTTAGATGGCTCCTAGGGGGCGGGAGGGAGAACACTCCCCCCTGCGTATAGCCCTGACTACCCTATCTGTCGTTAAATGTTTATTTGTAAATAGAATGTCATTTATTTTTATTGCTAAAAATTAAGCAGTTTTTAAAATTAGTAGATTTGTAAATATCCAAAATTATTTTTCACTAGCTGCTAAGATCACATCATCTCACATTTTATAGTTAAAATGGCCGATAGCTCCTATTTTAAAATAAGTTAAACTGGGCAAAGCAAATTTGTTACTGAGGTTTTGAGGATGTGAAATTAAACAGTAGTATTAACACTGTAGCGTAAGCACATATTACTAGAAGCCCTGTATTGCCATATCTCAGAAAATGATAAGAGATAAACGACACTTGCTACTTAAAATAACCCAAAATATTTTATGTAGCAAAAATTGGGAACTCTGGCAACAGTGTTAATACTACTCAGTGCCGGATCAAGGTATTTTTTCTACTGAAGCGAAGAGTAAAAGTTACGCCCCTTGTTGTGATAAAAAAATTAAAAGCAAGAAAAAAGGTTATACTGCTATACCGCTGCAGGCAGTAAAATAAATTAAAAGTGAAGAACAAAAAAAGGTCTTCACCTTTAGATTTCCGTTCCATTTCTTTACTTTGCGCCCCTCCCCTTCTTCATTTTGTTGAACCAACTACCTCACAATATTTAAAAAAAAACTCAAATTTTACTTTCTTCTCAACTTCCATTTGCTCTTGTTCCGACCTGGCGCTGAAGCGATCGCTTCACGTTTGATCCGGCACTGATTTTACTGTTCAATTTTGCGTGCCCAGTGTCGCTATTCTTGACCATTCGCATCTTTTAGGATCGCTTGCATACATAACAGCGCCAAAGTCGAGTACAAACAAGACACGGATGTGCTACACTGCGGGTTCGTTGGGGTTATGTGTGGCCCGACCCTTAGACTAGCTAGTTCAAACAGAAGCGAAAAGCGAATTGCAAAACGCGAATTTAATTCTCATTGGTCAATTTCAAATAAAATTAAAGGTGGGCAATTTAAAATTAAGATAGTTTAAAGACGTTGCGAATTCGCAAGATTTAAAATCTAGTGGGCGGGATTCTTGAGATTATTTCAATTTCTGGCGAATATTCGCGTGCGCACATGCGTAGAAACATGAGGTTATTTGTCATCTGTAATTTTAAAAACAATTTTGTTATTATTATTTATATGTCATTCTATTAACTGTTTGGAACGTTATTTTTGTGTTCATTTTCTTATTAAGTATTTTGTGTTTTTTGATCTAAATTTATATCTAAATTTGCAGCAATTCTACGTCTTGGTTGCCAGAAAAATGTGCCATATCTATTCCTTATTCATCACAACAGAGAAAAATTATATTATTAAAAGAAACTAGGAAAATTTCAAAAGAATCCAAGCGTAGCGTCATGACCGAAATAAAAACAATATAGAAATTTGTAGGTTATGTTGTTGCCTAGACTTTCAGTGAATTTCGCAGCTGTATGAACATGAAAAAAAAGCGAATTTTTTGGCCAAATATTCGCTTTTGCAATTCGCTTTTCGCGTCTGTATGAACTAGCTCTCAACCGTGTTTTACCTGGGGCCTGATTTTCGAATAACAGAGTAGAAATTTGTTATAGAAGGGGTGTACAATTTATCTCTCTGTTTGCTTATTTCTATTACATTTCAAAAAGGCAATTTAAAA